>VYXH01004192.1:394923-419675 GCA_013397275.1 Burhinus bistriatus
TTGGACTAGAGGATCTCCAGAGGTCCCTTCCAACCCCAGTGATTCTGTGATTCTGTGACCAAACTGAAATATTACCCCCAACGTTAACAAAGCCACACTCATTCCTGGCTGTAGGCTGAGATGAGTCCAATAAACTGCCTGTGCCTGGAGTTTGTGCCTACCAAGGGTTGAAACAGGGGAGGTGGGACACGCTGGTCCCCACTTACCTGTGAAACGTCCTCAGCTTCTTCCTCAGGAGCATCTCCAGAGTCAGCACCTTCTGCATCAAGAGACATTTCACGGCAGTCTCCTCTCTGCTAGCTGGGTTAATGCGCTGTGCAGTCAGTCTCCAAACATAGATCTCATGTTTCAGCTCTAAAAAGAAGCAAAATCACTTATCTTAAAGAAGGTATAATGCATACGAAACCAGAGACGCACAAAATATGTGTAACGTGCCCTGGACTCAAAGCTGTTAAAATTATTGGAATAGTTTCCCAACAATTTCCCACTTAGGAAGTTGTTTTTACCATTACTTTTGCAGAGCTGAAGGGAATGGAAAATATATAGAAATGTTTCAAAATTTTAAATAAATTAATCTCAAAGTCCTTTTCCAAAGAGAAAGAAATACTGTCTTCAAATGCTTGCAAATGCCTTCCACAAGCTTTAGTGCTAAAATTGTATCACTTTTTTAATCAGAAAATATACCGCCGATATACATTATTATACTGCTAACAAGATACTAGTCACTTTGTAGTTAGGAATTACAGCAAATGCTCCTTCACTATGTCAGAATGGACAACATGTTTCTATTCACTCCATGTTCATACAAGGAATTTTATCAATGTAAGGCAAAACTGAAATTTAGCACTGTCTTATGGAATAGTGTTTAATAACATTTTAAAGATTTCCTAAGAGGACTTAATTCTTAGGCACTAAAAATATCCATAAATACAGCTACCATCACTTCTGTGCGGACCTGCATGATATCTGATGATGTGTAAATTCAGACAGACTGATTAACACTTGAAATCAGTCTCCAAAATCTTGTCAGCATCCTCAACGCTTTTTTATTTATTTTTTTCCAGTATTGTCAAGACCTTGGAGAATGACCAAAAAACATGTGTTCGTGTTCAGGAAGGACCTTAGATTGGGCATGCCAAAAAAACTTTGGATTTTCCAGAAAATCACTAGATAAATAAAAGCAGAATATTCATTCAGAAACTGTCTGCACAAATGCTTCCTGATGAAGCAACAGGATGTTTCTTCACCCTTCTATTCTGTTTCCCTCACATTTCATGTCATTGAAGACAACGTGTCAAGAATTCATGGTTTTATATCTTAAGATCCCTGTTCAATCAGCAAATTGTTCTTATCCTCAGAAATGGATGTGGAAGCCTTTGCACCATGTATACAAACTATATGTATTATTTATAAAAAAATAAATTATGTAACAACATAAGAAATATTTAAACACATTTTGATGTAGGCAGTGATATTAACATTTACTGCTGCAAAACCCTAATAGTTTGTGGTATCTGCTATAAGAAAGAGCACTAAATATGTTTAATTCCCCCCCTTCCTTTGCGACCAAGTATTTATAGTAATAATACAGAGTGAATCATGTAAAGATTGACCATAAGGGAGAATTAAACTTGACAGAACTCAAACATTTAAGAGCAAAAGTAACCATGTCCAGAGCATGCATAGTTGACACAAAAAAGGGATCTGAACAGCAATTGACTCATATTTCATATGGTTCATATCTATAGATGAGCACAATCCATCAAAATGATAATCTTTGCCTGAGCTTTACAATGCAAGACCAGAAATGTAAATTCACAGTATCTAAAGCTTTTCTTCCAAGAAGATATTCATACCTGAACCACAGTATTAAAGAGGTGCAGAATCTACCACTTTCCTTTGTAATGTATTTGGCGATTCTTGTCAGGAGCATAACGTGACGCTAAATTATATTAAAACATGGGTAGGTCCTGCTTATCAAAGGATCCACACGACTTTGTGTGGAGAACCTGTCTTGCCCATCATTTACTTTTCCATCAACATTTGTGACACACACAAATGCATTGGCAGTGATTTTCCATTCTCTTCCAGAATATAAACAAGAAAGTGACAGAGCTTTAGGCCACAGCTGATCTTCTGCTCCCCTTAATAAAATTTAAAAAAAAAAAAAAGGCAAGCAACTGTTTTTGAGGATTAGAGTGGACAAAGCTGTGAAAAAAACCCCCATATTTTAAACATCAGAAATGGTGATGTTTTTTTCTTTAATGAGATGGTAAGAGTAAATTTTAAGTTTCTGAATTCGCATAGTCATTTCTGAAAGAATCTAGTGACCACATGGGGTCTACTTCAGCTCCACAGTTTCTGGTCAATGGGACAACAAGCTATTTCAATTGGTAACTTCCTCCTCCTTACATCCACCTTGGAACTGGTCTGAAATTGTGAGCTGGGAAGTTGTTCCTTGCCATATAGATGAGCCAGACTAGATGGAGAAAAGTTGGAACATGGCTTTCTTGCACACTCTCCTGTGGAACTTCCCAGGCAAAAGTTCTTTCTTTGAAAAAGTTTCCTGAGCCCTTTGGGGTGAAAGAAATATTTCTATGATCCTACATGCTGCCCTTGCCTGAACAAGACAGCAACTTCTGTATTTAAGCAGGTGAAGGGGTAGAATCCCCTCAGTGGGTGAACAGTCCTTTCTGTATTGCTTTGTCATGCAATTTTCAAGTCAATTGGACTGTTATTTTGAAAGTATCTCATCAACGGTTCAAGAGAAAGTGTGTGTTTTTTTCTTTTTCTCTGGCAAATGCTCATGCAGCATGATTATCCAGTTTGCTGTCCTGCTTCCCAATACCTTGTCTTTGCTACAACACCTTTTCTGATCATGTCTGTTGCCCTGGTTTGAGGTAAAACAGGACCAATTTTGTTCAGTAACTTTACTTTTTAGCTAGGCCTCTTCTAACTGCTGAAATTAACAGCATGTTGTGCAGAAAACTATTCACCCTCAGAGTGATAAGACCCATGTTTATAGTTGATGCCAAGGANTTTATTAGTAGTATTTCATTAAAGTAGTTTAGTTCCTTTTAAACTCTTAAGTCTCTCTTTTTCCCTCTCTCCTGCCTCCCTTTGAAGTGGAGCAGGAGAGAGAGCATCTGTCATTCCACCTGATTGGGCCAATCCGGCCCAAACCATGACATCTGTTCATTCCACCATAGCATTTCCCCCCCACCCTTTCCAAGTGAAATTTCAGCGTGGATTTCGCTGATGGAAGAAAGTTGAATCTTTCATCACCTAACCAAGATGCAGATCCCCAGCAGGTACTTTTATACAAAGAATCTTTATCTTCTCTCCTTCAGAAAGGGACAGCTAGCACCACTGTATCTGTGCCACAAATGAACCACAGAGCGCAGAGCACCACGATTTGCGTGCACATTCTTGTTCCATGTCTGAAGAGCCGTGGGGCTAATCTCCAGGTTCAGCAAGGTCACCTTGGTGTTTTCTGGTCTATGTTAAAAAATATATGCATGTTTTCACATGGCTTTGGTCTTGCCTTTATGTGCAGTAAGTGCATGCTTGATTGTTCAGACATTAGTTTTCTAAACATCCCAAGGATGTGGACATCCAACCTGCTGTGGAATTCATTTCAGAGCAAAAATGTCCTTTGAAAATCAGAACAGTCAATACACCTTGCACACTCCGACTCCTGTTCAAGTAATAATTTGTGAAGAGGTTTTCTAGGTCATCACACAGAATGTTTCTCCTATTTCTCTTTCATGCACACTCTTATTGTAATAGTCCATTTTGGCATCAGGTGACATATATATATATTTTATAAGTTGTTTTTTTTTTGTTGAGAATNTCATGCACACTCTTATTGTAATAGTCCATTTTGGCATCAGGTGACATATATATATATATATTTTAGAAGTTGTTTTGGTTTTGAAGAAAATGTAATGCAGGACCCTTGAGGTCAGTGAGAACTCTGAACCCAGCCAAAAACCTTTGGACCTTTCTACACTTCTCCCATTTCAGGTCTGCAAATCCATTTAGGCAGCAACCCCTAGAGTTTGGGAACGTCTGATATTTTATGACATACTATGTTACACATCATGGACAAGGGCTTAATGCAACTGCAAGGTTTATCAACCGTTTTGAAATTATGGCTAAGGCAGCACAAGGGTAGCATTTGGCTGCCCCTGAATGGGAAGATCTCGCACCTCGTTTGCCCATGTCCATAAGTTCCTGACCCCCTCCCCAGGTGGGATGTAATGGTCCTGTTACACCAGGGCAAGCTCACACCACTCACTCATCCAACAAAACCCAATCTGCAGGGTTTTCACAGGGTTAGCTTTATGGTGAATCAGCCTACTAACCAATTTATCCTACCACTGCTAGGTCTATTGCTAGCAATTGAAATGGTATGTGTGTATGGCATGTACCTTTCATGGCAGTTTATTGTTAAAGCAGGTAAATTAACACTTAACTGCAACTGTAGTAGCAGTGGTTGAAGTGATATAAGCAAGGCAAAGTTTAGCATGCAGTGACCTGGTATAAAAGAAGACAGGAGAGCTGCAGCTCAGTCAGGGAATTCAGCACATTATGTTACTAAAATCTTTGTGAACATGGTAAGTTCATAAAGCCCACAAGGCACCATAGCAGTATACCTAGCATTATTCTTTCACAGAAATTTTCTTTTTGTTGTCTTTCTTTCTTTTTTTTTTTCCCCCAGAAAGTCCATTTCCAACAAGAAAAGAATTTTTGAAAGTTCTAGGATGAAATAAAGGATCAGGAAACATGTAAACCCTATGCTGCTAATCTGTTCTGGGTTTATGATTTATCATATTTTACCATAGAGACTACAGATTTGATGACCTGGACCCATTGAATTTAATGGAGTTTCAGCTACTGGCCCGAGCTGTGACATTTTAGAAAACATTTTCTGCATTTTAGAAAACATTAAGTTTCATTTTAAAATGCATATTCTTTCTGCAGTCTGACAATTAATAGTCAACCTGATTTTCATTTAATCACACATTCCCTCCCACCCAACTGCCAATAACAAAGAAGACATCTTCAAAAACTGAGTGTAATTAATTCCCAGTCTCCAAACCTGAAAAGGCCGGTCTTGTTCATTGAAGATACTCAGAATAGCATGACCAATGTTGATGAGATTATAAGAATTATCATAAAATGGCAATTTTTAACTTGCACGTGCACTAAATACATTAACTACCTTTTTGCAAGTAACACAAGTTTGCACTGCTGGGCTGTGACTAATGACATGCAGAGCATGTTCCTCTGGATGTGGTGGGGTTTTTTTTCCACATGCTATTGTAGCTTAACTTTTTCAGTAAAAAATTCTTTTTCTTAGCTAACTTCTCAGAACAAGAATACTTCTGTTTAAATGTTAACTGAAAGGCAAAAAAAAAAAAAAAGTACCATGAATTATAACTTAATCTAGTACTAGTTATATCTATAACTTTTAGTAATTTTTTTAATCCTTGATATTATGTAACTAATCCTCTAAGCACTATTAGACAGCAAGTGTCATCTGCATTTTAAAAGCACAGAAACTAAGAAATATGAAACTCAAGCATAGAAAGAGTTCACCTGGAGGGATATTCCAGCTCAACAATTCATGCCTCTCTCCTAGAGGCACCACCCCTCAAGAGGACACAAGCATAAGGCTCTACTTCTGAAAAAAAAAAAAAATAATACCTGAAATGTCCTTGTCTTTATTCCTTTGGGCAGGACTGCAAAGAAAACACACTTTACCTTGTTCAGCTAAACACTTGCAAAGGAATGCAAGAAATCTGCACTATGCTGCATAAATGAATACAGAGCATTTACGTAAGCTTTTCGATTCAACGTCCAACAGCTGAGGCCCCATTTGGTCACCGAGGCACCTAATGCCAGGTTGGTTGCCCAGCATGGGATTGCATCCATGGCGCAGGACTTACAGGACATCCTCATCCCTGCAGCAAAGCAGCTGGAGCCCAGGAAGAAGACTGCAAAGCTCAGCTGCTGCCACACACCTAAGTCACCTCCTAGGAGTTTTCCTCTGGGCAAGCTGGGGCAGGCTGCAGCAGCCCCAGGAGTCAGGCCATTCAGAAAGCTGCAAAACTGCAAGTATCCTTCTGCTTAAAAACGTAACTGGAATTTTTCTTCACTATGCTTTGGGTTTCTCCCTGTAATTTCAGCTCCTGAAAGAATCTACGACACTACAAGCCTACCCCTGCATTCTATAAGGGAATAGTCAATTTAATACCTCTATGATGGTCACATAACACTCGGAGTAATCTGCAGATATTAAAGAGGGTTAGATCCCTCATAACATTTCAGGATGGTTGATTAAGACATACATTACTCTTCAGTTGGTTCATTCCTGAACGATGGATGGGATCTCTCTCAGGTGATATGAGCTCTTTTCTCATCTCTGGGTAAGTCAAACTTAGAGCCACAAAGTTATTCCAGTCCTTGTGGTTTTGCCCCTTAGTTTCCTCTACTGCAGTTCCCCATCTTTTCAAAGCAAGAATCTGTGTATATTTAGGTTTCATGTGCACTCATTAGGAATTGCCTAATGAGATCGCAATACTATGTTTTGTTACACTGAGAATGGCACAGGGTCAAGGGAAGTAGAGAGTCAAGTATTTTAAACATTCGTTTACCTAAAATTGCAGTGTAGTTTGTTTCAGAAAATTTTCATAAGGTTTGAAATCTAGAAAAATAATTCCGGTTTACTCACAATCAAAGAATTTTAACTCAGACTGACAAGACTTACTAATGAAAACCATTCAGCCAATGTTTTCCATTAAAGTACAAGTCTCACAATTGAAAAAAAAAAAATCTTTGTTCAATTCACTATCCTCCACTCAAAAGTGAATAGATACATTCCTATCATAAAACATTTTGCACCAAACATAACTACTACTGAGGTCCTTTCAATACCAGGAAAAAAGAGAAAAAAAAGAAAAAAAAAAAAGAAAAAAAAGTGCTGCAAGCAACCACTTAAAGATGGCATTCCCAAAGTCCTATTAAAGAAAAACGAATCATGAAAAGATACAGTCTCAAGAGGACAACTCCCATAATCTAAAACATAATGTCTCATCTAATGCTTTTAATAAGGCAAAATGAAGAGCAAAAGAATGAAAAATTCAGACTCACCATATCTTTTAGCAACATGTTTAAATGTAAAAATAGTGACCAATAAGTTCAGCTCATTTTGGTAAATAAAAACGGCAGGAATAATTTTAAAATCTGTCAAGGTTACACTTTTATTTGAAACATCATCACAGCAAAAGCTCTCTACAGCAAACAGATAAAGAGCAAGTTAGATTAACGTAAATTGTTCTCTTAAGCTCCATATATCAGGAAGATCTTATGAGCTGCAGAGCTATCAGAGTAAAGCAAAAAAATTTGTCATAGCTTCACCAAAACACTATTAATGAAAAGGCCAGGTCTTGCCGACTGGTGTATAGCTCTACAAACATTCCACAGTTGTGGTATGCATACAAAAATCCAGGAGAACAAGCACTGCAAAAGAAACAGGAGGCATCACTTCCTAAGTTTTTGGCTCCTGTTAGTGATTTTTCTGTACTGATTGCTTCCATAAAAAATGTGTATAATAAAATTGTGAAGTGCTACTTGATTACTTCAAAATGTCACTGCGTTAGACTCCCTTTCTGCATAAGGCAAGTAAAATAATATTACAGCTGCCTTTTTGTGATGGCTACATTATCAATGCACTAAGCAAATAATATGAGATTGTCATATTTCCCTTATTCTGCAATGTCAAAATACTATTTTTATCCTCTGAAAACAAGACAAGACAGATCAATATTTTCCTCTTTCCAAGGGGAATACTCCATCAACTCTAAAGCATACACAAGAGATATACAAGGATTTTAAACACAAAATGATCTAAAATGTTTAAAAATATAAAACTCTTGAATTTGTGCACAGTAAATAATTACACTTATTTTCATTCCTGATCATTAGAAGAGCTATTGAACGTGTATATAATAAAATCCAAATTTTTATTTTCTACATTTTCAAACATCGAACCATGACCCTGGCGGATCCTGATATGTTATCCAAAAAGGAGTATACAGGATGTCTGCAGGGATCATAAGACTACCTAGTTAGTTCCTTTGAGACTGAAAGTCTTACAGTTCTTTAAAACAAAAGACACAGCATGTACCAGAAAGATACAATCTTAGATCCCAAGATAACTCATAAGAAAGCTGCATTTTTGTTTTTCATGCTATGGTCCACAGTAGGAGAGTTAAACTGTTAACTATTCATTTTTAGTATACAATAACAACAACAACAACAAATTTTCTTATTCCACATGATTCTTCAAGATTTAAAAATGCTTCCCATACATTCCCATGAATTTAGCATCTTGGGTGAGGACAGTAGAGTGCAATGCATACTGTGAAACTGCCATCGAGACTGAGCTTGGACTTGAATGCTTGAAAATATCTTGAAATATTCCTTTCTTTGGACATAACTCTCTGCGTAATCTGCCTTCTGGTTTCCTTACCTGAACCAGCTTTCAAGTAAGGACAAACCGTTGCTTTCAACAGTTACATTAAAATACCAATAGTGCTTTAATGGCAGCTAGCGAAGTACCTACATAGCTACAGAGACACCTCAGGACTGAGATAAATCAACGTACTTAATCCAGCTAGGTACCTAATGTACCTCTCACTGATTCTAGCAAGAAATGGTTCCTATGGTTACAAATGTTACTAACTAAAATAGGGCTAAAGACTGTTCTCTGACCCCAAGCAGCACATGTAGTTGTGCTGATGCTACATAACACCCTGCCCTGGGTCCCCTCTGTGCCCCTATGGTGTCCTTGTGGCCCTGGATACTCTTATTATTTTATGTAGGCTTTTTTCAATTCAAAATTTGTGCAGTCCCATGCACCAATACAGGCTGGGTGGAGAATGGATTGAAAGCAGCCCTGAGGAGAGGGACTTGGGGGTGCTGGTGGATGAGAAGCTCAACATGAGCCGGCAATGTACACTCGCAGCCCAGAAGGCCAACCACATCCTGGGCTGCAGCAAAAGAAGTGTGGCCAGCAGGCCAAGGGAGGTGATTCTGCCCCTCTGCTCTGCTCTGGTGAGACACCACCTGGAATACTGTGTCCAGGGCTGGAGCCCCCAACACAGGAAAGACATGGACCTGTTGGAGTGGGTCCAGAGGAAGGCCATGAACATGATCAGAGGGATAGAGCACCTCTGCTATGAGGACAGGCTGAGAGAGTTGGGGCTGTTCAGCCTGGAGAAGAGAAGGCTCCAAGGAGACCTTATAGCAGCCTTCCAGTATCTGACAGGGGCCTACAAGAAAGCTGGAGAAGGACTTTTTACAGGGGCATGTAGTGATAGGACAAGCGGTCATGGCTTCAATCTGAAAGAGGGTAGATTTAGAATAGATATTAGGAAGAAATTTTTCTCTCTGAGGGTGGTGAGGCACTGGAACAGGTTGCCCAGGGAAGTTGTTGAGGCCCCATCCCTGGAAGTGTTCAAGGCCAGGTTGAATGAGGCTTTGACCAACCATGTCTAGTGGGAGGTGTCCTTGCCCATGGCAAGGGGGTTGGAACTAGACGACCTTTAAGGTCCCTTCCAACCTAAACCATTCTATGCTTCTATGAAATGTCTGAAGCAGCATTGGGGTTGTCTTGCAAGTCATTACAGTAGTTCTTTCCTAGCATTAACCCAAAAGGTTGTACATCACACCGCAGGGCACGACGTGAGGGCACGGACCACTGTTAGAGGATGCAGAGGCCACGTGGACTTCCCATGGGCTGAGAAACCAACAAAGCTGCTAATCCTTTAACCACAGCCACCTGCCCTGAGGACCGTTCCCCCAGGCAGGCATCTCAGAGCTGTGACAAGCAAAGGGGTTCACATGGACAAAATAATAATGACAGCACTGAGCTATACCTTGTGGTCAGCTACAACTACAGTTGACAATGCCTGTGCTTGGTCAATATTGTGTAGCACAAAGTACTATAGCGAACATTTGTAGTTGCTATGGAACACAGAAGGGGAAATTCACCAGACATCAGTGCTAAATGAGTTTTTCAGTTTTACCTTGTTTTCTCTCTTGACCTTCACCTCAGCTGTGATATTCTTTGGATATTTGCACACAAAATGAGGCCCAATGTGAGCAGTAGGTACTCTAATTCCAGGAAAAATGACTGGATGTCTTGGGTCTACAGCCAGCACGGTCCTATCCATCGCAATTCTGACAACCATCAATTATTGCTCCCCTACTTCTTTTCTCTTCTGGACTTTCTACCTTTTTACTGCTGGTTTTGTACCTCTTTTTTCCCTCTCCTCCTCTCCTATTTCTTCTCTTAGAGGAGCAGCTGTAAAGCTCCACATGGAAGAAAGAAACAGATTTGCTCACTCATCTGGTTACCACATTTCACGTTGTAGGAAACAGCGCCGTGTTTTTCACACATTAAGCACTTTACACATGACTATGATTAATTGGAAAATTCCTTCTGTTGTCGTCTTTACATACTGACTATCATACTACCATAGCAGGATTTTCCCAGCTGCTGCAGACAGTGAGCTACACCAGAGGGAACAACGTGCTCCCCGCTCTCCTGGCACCACCACTCCTGTTTCAACAGTGGGTCTCTCTTTCAGCCAGCAAAACAATCAGGAACTGGAGCAAGCAACACAGGAGAAATGGGGAGCTGGTGCCAAATAAGTTGTTGTACTAGCAGAAAGCTCTTCCCCTTTGGCAAAAACGGCAATAATATTACTTGTCACTAGACCACATGCCACTCACTTTCCTGGGGATAGCAACTTTCCCAAACACTGAGGTCCACACCTCCACAGCTTGATAGCTGGGACATAAGTGTATTGTCACACTTCCCAGAGACTAAATTATGTATTGTTAAGCCTTAAGGGACATAAAAACTTTGGTTTCAAGTTTCAGGGTGGGGCAGGAAGAGCAAGTTTAATACCGCTTCCACTCATATATTGTTATTTCCCCTTACATATTCTTTTGGGAAAGTATACATATACTTTTTCAATCTTCTCAGCTTACTACCCTAACCTGAGCATCCTTTCCTGCATTACACAGGACAAGGTGCTGGTTTATCAGCTGAAAGACACACTCAAAAAGTCCTCAAAATATCCCTTCATTCTTAAAAAGAATTTGATTTACTCTCTCATGCCTGAGTTCTTCAGATTCTTTTTTTCTTCTGTAATATGCCCCACTTTAAGCTACTGCGGGTTGATAGTGGCTCCTGGGGAAGGAACGTGCATTTTTTTTCTGCTGCACAGGTACTGCAGCTCAACCTGAAACCCAACAATTTGAAGACACTGGTAACACACAGCATTGAAATTAATCTGTCAATGTATCATTAGAATAACAGCATTGTCTGTTCTTAACATTAGTGCTTATCCATTCTCAATAACCTGTGTGGTCCAAATTAACAGGAAAAAAAGCTTAAAGCACATAGCATACAGTGAAAAGATTCTGGGGAGAATAATCTACCAATTAATTCTCACATATCTTGTTCAATTGCTAATTGGGGGCAAGCTGAGAGAAGGCTGGTATTTTGTTGATTAAAACAGCTGCTTCAAACAAGCTATTTGAAGTTATCACAGAACCATTGCAACCTGAGATGGAAGGACCCCTGAAAACACCTTGGAGCACATTCTGCAAATCCAAACCACAACGACTACCTCCTAATGGAGCTGTGTTTGTCTCTTTCTCGTGCCCTTTCACAGAAAATTTCAATAGAAAGAGTAGTACTTTAGCATTTGCTCTAATTGAATAGCTACTGATTAGCTTCACAGCAATGGAGGACCAGCTGATTATGAGAAAGAACACATGGTATACTGATTGGGAGACTGCTATACCTGAACATACTAAGCTGCAAGTAACAAAAATTACTTTGATGGATTGAGGGAAATGTGCTAGCCTCTTAAATGTGCACAGGGTTTCACTGGCAAAAATGTTATGTCAACGAATAAATTGTACTATTCAAATTAATAAAAAAAATTGTTATGCACACTTGTTTTCTTAAAAATCAAAAACACGTGCTTTCAAAGTTTATAGATAAAAAATACTATTTTCTAAAATGTATATTCACAAAGTAATGCTATTGTCAGGATCAAAATTGCTCACAGTTGGCAGAATGCATTTTCTGACTGTTTAGATATTACTTATCTCAAGACACCTTGCAAGCTGGCACTTTTAAAGTTAATTTAAGTACATAATAACTCTAGCTATTCATGGAAATTTCCATGAAGCTATGACTTCTATTAGAAAATAAGAAATTAATAAAAGCAAATTAATTCTTTTTAAATAAGAAAGTGGGGAAGTTAAAAAAAAATGCTGAATACCAAAGATTTAATAATATGCTTCCTGGCAACAAAGAAAAGTAATCGTTTTTTATAATGATGCATAATTACAAAGGGTTTTATCTGGGATGTTGCAAGGGTTCCTTCCCTTCCCAATAGAAAGATAATTCCTTTCCCAGAGACGATCTCTTCCACAAAGGATTCTCATTCTTGAGCCCTGTATAGAGCAGGTAGGAACTTGCTCTATATTTAGCATTTTGATACAGAATCATACAATGGTTTGGGTTGGAAAGGACCTTTAAAGGTCATCTAGTCGAAACCTCTCTGCAATGAAAAGGGACATCTTTAATTAGATCAGGTTGCTTAGAGTCCCATCCAACCTGACCTTGAATGTTGCCAGAGGTGGGGAATCTACCACCTCTCTGGGGAACCTGTTCCAGAATTTCACCACCCTCATTGTAAAAAATTTCTTCCTTACATCTAGTCTAAATCTACCCTCTTTTAGTTTAAAGCCATTACCCCTTGTCCTATCTCAACAGGCCCTGCTAAAAAGTTTGTCTGCATCTTTCCTGTAGGCCACCTTTAAGTACTGAAAGTCTGCTATAAGGTCTCCCCAGAACCTTCTCTTTAGGCTGAACAATCCCAGCTCTCAGCCTGTCCTCATAGGAAAGGTGTTCCAGCCCTCTGATAATTTTTGTGGCCCTCCTCTGGACCCACTCCAAGAGGTCCGTGTCTTTCCTGTGCTGAGGATCCCAGAGCTGGATGCAGTACTCCAGGTGGGGTCTCACCAGATCAGAGTAGAGGGGCAGAATCACCTCCCTTGACCTGCTGGCCACGCTGCTTTTGATTCAGCCCAGGATATGGTTGGCTTTCTGGGCTGTGAGCACAGATTGCTGGCTCATGCCCAGCTTTTCATCCACCAGTAGGCAGAATAGAAGGAGCAATAGGAACATGAACCAACTCCCCACCTGTTCAGATTATACGTTTCAGTAGTCTATTGGGGACAACTTGGGAGAGGACATCTTTTATCGCATAGTTTTTTCACTTCTCTTCAAAGTACTAACTTTGACCAGACAAATAGGAAGATCATTCACCCATGATACACAGCTCACAATGCTTATTAAGTTTTTTATGGTTTTTTTTTTAGGTAATGATGCCTTCCCATAAGACAAAACTCAATATTAATTATTTAAAATTGACAAATTTAAGGCACATCTATGGCTAGGAGAGAAGAGCGTCCCTTTCTGCATTTTAGCACTGTCAGTTTTCAGTGACTTACTTTCTCTAAAGGCATTCCTGGCATCCAAGATAAAATTCAAGCTATTTGAATGGAAACTGATGTAGTGTAAACTGAGGTGAGCCAGAAGTTTCCTGTCTTTTTTGTGTATTGGTAAATACCGTCTTCTCTTTCTTTGACCTAGAAGTATATAGTCAATAGATTTATTTACCAGGTAAGAAAGACTTGCAACACCTTCTCTGGTACGAGAAGGTAGGAAAAGAAGATTCTTGATGGCTTTCTGAAAAATCTTACTTTATAGTGTCACAGTGAAATATCTAAACATATTAGGAACTGAGTTTCTCTTGCTCTCAGGATCATATCTCTAAGCGTGCAGAAAGCCTCAGCTCTTTTACAATGGCACAGTAATGAAAATACATATCTCGTACCAAGCAAATAGATAGAAGGAAAATCCTCCTTAATTCTCTTAGAAAACAGTTAGGTAGTATCACCTTTAGAATACCTCAAAATGCTTTAGTTCTTAATACGGCGAAAGACTTCACCCCCTCGAGTTCTGAACAGGTAGGCTGCGTGCACCTTGTGCTGAATGGGCACTGAAGTCCATCAAAACCGAATGTCTGCACAAGAGTTAACTTCCTAAGCAGTGAAGTCTCTTCTTTGACCTTTCTCTCAGATGGGATTCAAGAGACGTGGTACAATCCACTGAGGAGAGGACTGTCACTTCTCTCTTTTTAATAAAATCCTACTCCTAGAGGTAATTTTCCCTGGAACAAGGGAAGCCCCTAGAAGTGGTACTCATTTTGCCTAAATTAGTTACCTCTCATGAAGATCTCTACCGCTGAGTTAGTCACCTTGGACTCTCCTTATACTCAAAAGGGAGAAGTAAACTTCTGGGAGCTGCATTATATCTGTTCTGTTGTAGACAGCTACATTAGTCTTTAGAAGGGTTTATCTTTCTCTGAAGATTACAAATGGAGCCAAGTTATAGCAACCGTATCAAAAGTTGTCCTCCGCATGCTAAACAGGACACCCCCCCCTCCAGGTTCAGAGATGTCATACAGCACATTAAAAAATCTGTTACATGGTCAGTGGAAGCCTGGATCCTAAGTCTTCTGCAGCCAAAAGTGGAAAAACCACCAATCCCAGGAAAGAAACAGTTATACTCAGCTATCTTTGTACAAAGCTTGCTAAGAAATTATGCTTAGTGAATTGTTTTTTACCTTATAAAGAAATTGTGAACACTTGGGGATTATTACTAAGTTCCACCACTCAAACAGAAGCTTGAGAACAATGACGAAAACTTCAAAATGACTGAATAGAAAGGCATAAAAGCATGAAGACAAAAAGGGACCAACATACTCAACAGCCATTGAAACAGCTTTACCAAGACTTTTAGAGACTACTGAGGTAAGCAACCTAAAAAAGACATAGATTTAGTCCTACTGAATTATAGAAATTATACACCAGGGAAATTTAGGGTTGGAAGAGCCACAGAGGCAAGCTGTAAAAAACTTTGAAGCTCTTCTCTTGATGAAATGTCCTTCACTGATGACAGACCAGGAAAAGGTTCCTGAAAAAAAATCCGTGGAAGAAAACCAGCAGTGAGGGAATGCATCAGTGTACGATGCCTGTCATATAGGAAACCTGGGATATTTCTAAAGCTGGGTTGTGAACTCAACACCTTGAGCAGATGTTATCTGTTGCAACACAGAGCACCCTAGTATTCAACCCTATGGCTATAAATGATGCAAAATATCTCTATAAATTTTGAAATATGTTTAATAATTCATGTCAACACCTTAACCTTAGCACCAGAAAAATTTCCATTTCTAAAAGTCAGAGAATATTATGACTAAAATTAAAATTTACATTATTAGTTAAAAAATTAATGTTCAGAGACTGAAAGAGAGTGGGCGCTTCCATCTGAGGACAACATTGTAGTAGGCACTATTCAGTTTTTATTTAACACATATTCAATGTAATGATAATAAAAAAATTTTCACATTTGCACTTACCAACAATTTCACTCGGCTCCTTATTGTAAAGTTTTTTGTTCCAGTAAAGAAGTCTGAGAAAAGGAAAGGAGACCAGAACAACAAGGCAGATGCCAACAAACATGTGCCCTGTGAAGGCTGCAAAATCCAATCCCTGGAAATAAGAATGAAAACCTAAATTAAAAATTAGTTATTTTCCTATATTATCTACAGGGAAAAATATTCAACTATATGTATCTTACCAATCAATAATAAAAATAAAGCACTAAAGTAAGTTCCAATTACAGTATATGCTTTATTTTATCTGTTTCAAGGAGAGGAGCCACATAGCAATTTAATTCAGAGAACTAAAAAATAGTGTTACAAGTTATTCTGAAATACATTTAGTGTTCCTGACACGGAGAGAAAAAAACCAAACACCTAAACTCAATCATTAATGTTCACTTTCATCATTTAAATCCCTGTAAATTCATTTTAAATCACACTGAATGACAGAAATAGTTAAATTTTAATGACCAGCTTTTGTTTTAAACAGATGACAACATGGATTTTTACAATAACTCTAACTGAACCAGGATTTCATCTAAATACACTAATATTCTTCTACAATAAAAATATTATATGTCAATACTATGTTTATTTTTCTGCCTGCTTATTAAATGGACACATTTCTTTACATTTCACATGATGAAACCCTTCAATGAAGGGGTTCTCAAAAAGGTTAGGCAGAATATATTAAAAAGCTACTGTTTTAAGCAATAAGAATGAATAGTGACAATCCACCCTAAAACTTTGAAGGTAGCCATGCTTTGAGCAGGACATTGGATTAGGTGATGTCCAGGACCCCTTTCAACCAAATTATTCCATGATTCAAAGAATCACAGTATGGTAGGGGTTGGAAGGGACCTTTGAAGATTGTCTAGTCCAACCCCCTTGACAAAACCAGTTCACCTAGAGCATGTTGGACAAGATGGCGTCCAGGCAGGTTTTTAATATCTCCAGAGAAGGAGACTCCACCACCTCTTTGGGCAGCCTGTTCCACTGCTCTGTCACCCTCAAAGTAAAGAAGTTTTTCCTCATGTTGAGATGGAATTTCCTGTGTTCCAGTTTGTGCCCGTTGCCCCTTGTCCTATCGCTGGGCACCACTGAAAAGAGTCTGGCCCCATCTTCTTGACACCTGTCCTTTAGATATTTGTGAGCATTGATGAGATCCCCTCTCAGTCTTCTCTTCTCCAGACTAAAAAGACCCAGGTCTCTCAGCCTTTCCTCATAACAGAGGTGCTCCATTCCCTTGATCATCTTCGTAGCCCTCCACTGGACTCTCTCCAGTAGTTCCTTGTCTTTCTTAGACTGGGGAGCCCAGAATCGGACACAGTACTCCAGATGTAATCCCACCAGGGCAGAGAGAGGGAGGATAACCTCCTGCAACCTGCTGGCCATGCTCTTTTTAATGCACCCCAAGGATACCATTGGCCCTCTTGGCCANTTCCACTCATCTATTCATCTATTCACACCATTGTAGAAGGCTATGAGATTAGTCAGACATGACTTCCCCTTGGTGAATCCATGTTGGCTACTTCTGATAACCTTCTTTTCCTCCAGATGCTTTGAGATGACACCCAGAATGAGCTGTTCCATCATCTTTCCAGGGATGAAGGTGAGGCTGACTGTCCTGTAGTTTCCTGGGTCCTCCTTGCCCTTTCCTCCAGTCCTCAGGCACCTCTCCTGTTCTCCATGACCTTTCAAACGTGACAGAGCGTGGCTTCGCAATAACATCTGCCAGCTCCCTCTGCACTCATGGGTGCATCCCATCAGGTCCCATGGATTTGTGGGTGTCAGTTTTGCCTAAATGATCTCTAATCTGATCCTCCTCGATCAAGGGAAAGTCTTCCTTTCTCCAGGCTCTCTCTCGTACTTCCAGGGTCTGTGATTCCTGAGGGCTGGCCTTAGCAGGAGTGACTGAATCAAAGAAGGCATTCAGTAACTCCGCCTTCTCTCCATCCTCCATCACCAGGGCACCTACCTCAAACAGCAGTGGGCCCACATTTTCCCTAGTCTTCCTTTTACTACTGATGTACTTGAAGAAACCTTCCTTATTCTTCTTGACATCCCTTGCCAGGTTTAATTCCAAGTGGGCCTTAACCTTCCTTGTTGCATCCCTGCATACTCTGACAACATTGCTATACGCCTCCCAAGTGGTCAGTCCCTTTTTCCACATTCTGTAAACTTCCTTCTTCCATGCAAGTTTTTCCAGAAGCTTCTTGCTCATCCATGCAGGTCTTGTGCCTCCTTTGCCTGATTTCTTGCTCCTAGGGATGCACCGATCTTGAGCTTGGACGAAGTGGTGGATTCCATATTATGCACACTGTAGTGGATCAGGGTTAGCCTTTGGGCTGGGATTTTCTGAAGTAGTCATGACTAGCCTGTCCAAAAGAAGTTGTCCATGAAGCTCTAAGGGGGATCACATCCAAGTACTCTAGTAGCAAGGAACTGCCTTATATTCACAGAGCAGAGGTTGTCTGAACTGGTGATCCCAGCAGAGCAGCTCTGTGACATTTGGAAGAAAGCATGGTCCAAGGCCTGGATAGCTCGGGTTGTCCAAACTGAATTTTCAGAGCATCCTTTGATTTCCCAGAGGCTCTAGAAAGTCATGGGATCTCCCTGTGCCAGACCTCTTTGTCTCTACAAGGACGGTAGTGACTTGCCTTTTATCAAATGCCTGTGTGCTACCTCTAGACGCTTCCATAATGCCAGGACAAATTAAAAATAGCTATATTGCCTCCTACTAAAAGAAGTCGTGTGGAAATGTCCCAGCTGAAACGTCTCTGCTTCAGAAAAGGAAAAAAAGTTTCTCTATTGCACCACAGGGCATAATAAAAAATACACAACACAAGAAACTGATTAAAGTCATAAAGAACTTTCGTAGCCAGACAAAGATTAGTGTTCTTGCAAAAAAAATCCATAGTTTGCAGATAGTTAACTACATCTCAGACATAAATATGCAGACCTAGGATTAGAATTTGATCCTATGAAAAATACAGATTTCAGCTTTATGAGCTAAAGAAAATCACCCTTAGTTGCTCTTTAATAGTAGATTCCTTACTTTTTCTACTCTCCAGCCACTAAAAGGTGAAATCATATACCTGTTCATTCGCTGACCTTTCATTATAACTCAGCTACTGCCATTTCTTTTATGAAAGTAGAAAGAAGATTCTTCAGGAATTGAAATAATATTATTTTAAGAATTGGGTAGAAAAACATGATACCACAAAGGAAAATAATATACCATCATTCAGTTTGCCTGCGTAATAGGTGAGCCAGTCAAATGTCTCACATCTCTGTAAGACAGACTTTACAAGTCAATTTTTATAAATACTTAGAAAGATTGGCCTCTGGGCATCAAGTCAAGATTCAGAGCTACATGAGACATTTCTGTGAAGGATGAAATCAACATTCATAACTCTAGGAAATTTAAAAAGAGAGGAAAAAAAATAACTGAAATTCTGCAAAGGCTTAATGTTTGTAAGATCTGCCTCCAAAGTATAAAGAGTCCATCTCCCCCATGTATATTTCCTTCATAACAACCATTTCAAATTGACAGTAATTCTAATTTATATATGGGTTGCCTCCAAAATTGTAGCCAAAAAGAAAAAACAGAAAATTTTGGCCAGAAAAATCAGAATCCTTAAAAGCACAGTTTGGAAATTGCTCAAGTATTAACAACGTGCCCTTAAACAGTTCAGGAAGTATGGAAAATAAGTATTCAGTTTTGTATGCTTTCTAAAATGACCCAAGGAGAGGTAGGAAGCTGAAGTTACACCAGCTAAAATAGCAATGCCCAAATCTAACTGGAAAAAATGTTATCCTGTGAAAAATGAAATGACTGAGGAACAGCTAATTGAGCAGCAATAAAGTAATTAGAGGTGGTCAAAATACTCTCAACCCAGAATTACCAGAACCAGGAAAATTACTTTTGCGTTCAACCTAGTCTTAAAAAGAGCAGTGGACATGAAGCTTTTCTTAGGCTGGCAGCAATGTGCCCACGTCACGAAGAAGGATGCCAACTACCAGGCAGAGTATGCTAGAAGAAATTCTCTGCAGAGATACTCAGGTCTAAAGCTAATTGCTAATGTGGGAAATAAAAAAGAGAAATAGGAACCCAAAGAATTCTTGGAAACTCTCGAGTTTATGTGATGTCTCTATCATATGCTAATGGTACTTGAATTTAAATAAGTGGTTTATTGCAAACCAGACCAAAGATTTACAAAGTCACTTGCTTCTACATTTTGATTATCACACCAGTTTTAGACCAAAACAATTGTGCTTTGTTACTGAAGTGCCACAATACAGAAGCTTCTCAAACAAAATATACAGCACAAGAAATGCGCTACTTGAAACCCACAAAACTAATTTCTCTGTGAAGAGGAAAATCACATCAACCCAGAAGGCAAACTAAAATGCTGAGGTTAAGAAGGAGGTCTCAGGTCTGACTGATAGTTGAAAGAAATTTAAATGAGATGCAGATCGCAATACTCTTAAAAAAACCCAACCAACCAAACAAAAAAACCAAACAGAATTAACACAGCTTACTGACATAAGAGCTGACATAGATAAGCCTTAAAAGTGATTTGGATACACCATCACAAGAGAAAAAAATTGTCTACCAGTTGTTTTTGACATCCTATCCAGGAGCTTACCCAAACTTTTCAAAGATAGTAGCTGAGCTGAGATTCAGGATTTTGTTAAACTTCATAGTATTACCCTATTGATCTTTTTTATCTCCAAGATCCCTGGTGGAAAAGAAAACATGCTGCTCTGCTGTGACTGCAGAACGGCTTTCCAATTCAGCAGAAACAAATGGTTTTCTAACACGGAGCATGCTTATTTCAGGTAAGGGCTTGCATCACAGTATTGCCTGTCATAGTGCAAGGCTGGATTCAATTCTCTTCCCATCCCTTGCTCCTGGCTTTCCTCCCTGTTTCCTCCCTGCAATGATCCACAAGATCCAGTGTGTAAATACGAAACTTGATGATCGCTAGCCTTGGACAACTTGTACCCTGTAGCCATGCGGAGGCTGAGGACTACCAAGTGCACTCCTTTTTATGGCTGATATCAGAAGGGCTCAGGGTGAAAAGCAGACCACTGCCCACCCTCATGCTTTGGGC
This sequence comes from Burhinus bistriatus, assembly GCA_013397275.1. Lineage (NCBI taxonomy): Eukaryota > Metazoa > Chordata > Aves > Charadriiformes > Burhinidae > Burhinus > Burhinus bistriatus. The sequence goes on from VYXH01004192.1 coordinate 415,652, forward strand.
TGGGTGCTTACCACCAGCACCCCTGCAGCACACAGAATATGCTTTCAGGGAAGGAGAAGGCAGATTTCACACCAGACATTGTCAGGTAGCTAGTAGTCAACTGGCAGACTGGAGAACTTTAAGAGACTAAAGGGTTTACATTGTACCACAGATACAAATGATACCAAGATGGTGGCACAGCTACTTCATCAGTTGCTCCTGCTCCCTTTCCCACACCCTAGAAAGGGCATGCAACATCTCCACAGAGCCTACATTCATATGCTTTGTGGCTGTGGATAATGCATTTTATACCTCCTAAGTTCTCTGCACTGCTGGGGCCAGGATTCAGCATTGTAAAAACACATTGAAGGGCTCCACATGTCTGCTGCATACAACAAAATGTCGTTTTCATAAAGATTTTCTTTTTCCTGCACAATAGACCGAAATAGAATTGACATGCACAATAGGCAAGAAATACTTTTCTTCCAGGAGATTTCAATCCATCAGATAAATACAATACATGCTTCAAATGTCCCTTACTTGAGGCTATGCTGATTGTGTTAAATTTCTCCCATTCCCCAGTCGACAGAAAATCTAAAGATTTTGTTTTAGCAAGACAACAGCCTAAAGGTTCCACTGCCTACAGATTCAGAGCTGAAACACAGTGGGTATCTTTCCTTGGTTTATAGTTGTAAATGCAAAGTCAAATATATCCATTTCATATTAGGAGGAAGTATCATACTCTTTTCCTAAAATATTAATTTTCTGTCATCCCGATTATTTTTTTTTTACTGCTTTTGGAGGTGTGACATTAACTTCTAGTAATTCAGACCTTTCCAGAAGAAGTCTGCCATTTTAGAGCTCAGAGAAAGCAAAAATTGCAGCTAGGTGCAGCAATGCAGAGAGCAGCAAATATTGTGCTTCTAGACAGAATGCCCTTTACTTAATATTTTAAAATTAATAAAATGAGGAAGAGCAAGAGTAATTTATTATTTCTACACTGGTTTAAACATCCGTTCTGGCTGAGTGACTGAGATCTACTTTGTCTCAGGAGGAACTGCTCATGACATCGCTGAGCCAGAAATCACTGACAGTTTAACACAGTTACATGAAAATAATCCTTATCTGAGACACTGACCAACCTACTTTTTGTCTTGCACTATACTCTTTAATGATAACTACGTACAGAGACGGGGAAAAAATCTGAAATCAACCATAAACCCATAAATTTTGTTTCATATACCTTACCTCAGATTTCACTTTTTCTTGAGAAAAGGAATCAATTAAATATTGACAGAAAAGGCAAGAGTTTTACAAATGGATTAAAAGTTCTAACAACCTTGTATCCAGCAAACTCAACAAAAATAGCCTAGTAAACAATGGGAATCCATTTCACAATCTGCCAGTGCTTGGAAAAAAAAAAAAAAAGTTATTTTCTCCCTTGCATTTTTCAGAATTACCTACTTCTATTCATAAATTTTTGGTACCATAATTTTTCATTATATATAACTAACTGATACAACATCATGCTAAATTTCCAGCATGAAGGCTGCAAGTCTCCAAAAGGCAGAACAGGATAACCTGATAGCTGTCCATTTTCCAAGGAATTCCTGTTAAATGGCAGGAATAACTTTGAGTGGGATGCTGAAAACCCAAAATCCTCAGCAAACATCAGGTTAACAGTACAAGCTTTATCGCATACTAACAAAGACAGTAAATAAGAAGATGTAATCTAGTGGCTAGCACATGCTAAAACTGCCTTTGCTCTTATCATTACCTCTTTTAGGCAGATTAAAGCTAGATACATTATTACATACTATGTTCACACCATTGTTTTGCTCTGGAGACCTATTCACCATCCATTCTCTAAAGATCTTGTAATCACAGCCTAAGCTTAGAGCACAAGCAACTTCTGATTTCAAAGGCGTGACTGGAGATACTTGTGAAGTTCCCACATACAGAGAACTTTACATTCAACCTTTCTGAAAGCAATGACTGTTTCAAACTTGTTCATGCCCTATTGTGCATGTAAAAACGGAGTTCCCAAAGACTGAAGCACATATCTCTTCAAGATAAAAATATAATTTTGCTAACAATGACCACTCAGTAACAGTGCTGTGAAGGTAATAAAAGATTGAAAAAAGTTTTGTATTTTGTATTCACTGAATAATTTTTCCATTTGCTCTTAATGAAAACTCTTATTTTACTTGCCTAATATTGCAATGTAAATGCTATTGTGTGAGACTTCTTCCAACTCCAACTAAGAACAAGCAAGAGTACAAGAAATCTTCTTTCCCTATTGTGCAAATGTTCCACTGATTCCAGGCATGATGGTATGAAAAATGTCAGTATTACAAATTGACCACTGCTAGAAAAGAAAAAATCCTTTTGGCACCGATTTGCATCTCAAGACAAATAAACAGACTTATCTCTACATTTTAATGAGTAAACTGTGACAAAAGATTTATTTATTCAAACATACTTTAAATAAAATATTCTTAATATGACATGAATTTTCCCCAAAACCTGGCAAGAAAAATCTCTCCAGCACTGCAGAAAACAACAAGTAAAGCATCTCTAAAGCTATAACCCAATAACAGTACCCAAAGTAACAGGGCTGCACTTCATTGTGTATTGATTTAAAATCCAAGGTTTCCTAAGAAAGTATAAACTTGCACAATATCTTACTAGGCTGCTTTTAGAGGCTGATGTACAAGAATAAAAGTTCAGGAAGACTGGTAGAAGTCTCCTCCTGGTGGCCCATAATAAAATAGAAAAAAATATCGTAAACATAGTGCAATGCACTATTCAGCCTCCTACAGGGTCAGTTGTCCAAGTACTTCTGTACTTCCTATGCAAAAATAACACTGAAAAAGAAGTGCAAGAAGATGAAAAGGGGAATTTCAATGACAATATCAAGGAGAAAAAAATCCTAGAATGGCAAATATATGACCATAACGCTAAAAGATGTAAAAACCAGATATTTTCTGTAGAAAAAATCATAATAGACACTATAAAAAGTACTACATGAAGACCTGTTTCCAAAATGCCATTATTGCATTCAAGAACTTTTACCTCAAACACTCTTAAAAAACAAAAGAATAAATTTTACTTAGTACAAAAATAGCAGACATCCCATGCACTTTTAGAGGAAGATTTGGGGCTGATTATATAAACCTTCCTCACAGCAACCTTTCCTAGAAATAGTTTCAGAAACAAGACAGCAGAATCACAGAGTCACTGGGGTTGGAAAGGACCTCTGGAGATCATCTAGTCCAACCACCCTGTCGGAATAGGTTCACCTAGAGCAACTTGCACAGGATGGCATCCAGGAGGGTTTGGAATGTCGGCAGAGTCAGAGACTCCACCACCTCTCTGGGCAGCCTGGTCCAGTGCTCTGCCACCCTCAAAATCAAGAAGTTCCTCCTCATGTTTAGATGGAACTTCCTATCTTTCAGTTTGTGACCATTACTTCTCCTATCACTGGGCACCACTGGAAAAGGACTGGTGCCATCCTCCTGGCACCCACCCTTTAAGCATTTATAAGCATTGATGAGATCCCGCCTCAGCCTTCTCATCTCCAGACTAAAAAGACCCAAGTCCCTCAGCCTTTCCTCATAAGAAAGATGTTCCAGTCCCCTAATCATCTTTGTAGCCCTCTGCTGTACCCTCTCCAGCAGTTCCCTGTCCGTCTTGAACTGGGGAGCCCAGAACTGGACACAGTACTCCAGATGCAGCCTCGCCAGGGCAGAGTAAAGGGGGAGGATAACCTCCCAAGACCTGCTTGCCACACTCTTCTTGATGCACCCCAGGATGCCATTGGCCCTCCTGGCCACAAGGGCACATTGCTGGCTCATGGTCATCCTGTTGTCCACCAGGACTCCCAGGCCCCTTTCCACAGAGCTGCTTTCCAGCAGGTCAGTCCCTAACCTGTACTGGTACATGGGGTTATTCCTCCCCAACTGCAGGACCCTACACTTACCCTTCTTGAACTTCATGAGGTTTCTCTCTGCCCAGCTCTCCAGCCTGTCCAGGTCACGCTGAA
>VYXH01004192.1:439261-450926 GCA_013397275.1 Burhinus bistriatus
AAAAGAGGAGACTGTCCTATCTGTATCATTCCAGCCACAGGCGGATGTTCTCCAGCCTCTACCTGTTGGGATGGCTCTGATGTGAGAAAATTATTTTTCTACACCTCCAGGAAACACCAGAAAGGGAATATCCAGTAACATCTGATAGCCTGAGAGCCCCTCAGAGTCAAATTGTAAAAGTGGGTCTTTTTATTTGTATGAATTTGGAGGTTTTATCTGAATGTGAAATCGGACAGAAACACACAGAGATGAATGAGCTGAAGTTCTGTAAATCAGGGCCCTGAGTCAGGTCAGATTAATAGAAAGCAGAGCCCTGTGGAATGACAGAGTGGTGAGCATTTTTATGTGCCAGGACACCTCACCCTTGTAATATTTTAGCTACAAAAAAAAAAAATTGCTATATGACTGAAGTAGAGAGGTCTGGTCACAAGCCAGTAAAGGACTAATATTGCTACCTAGAAGATGAAAACCAGACCGCTACTGTGGGCTAACATGACAAAAGCGGTTGTATGTTAACAGGCTGGCCTGGCAACAAGCTTTCACTCTTGCAAAACCCTTTTGCAAGATTCTTTTGCAAGGGTCAATCCAGTCCTCCAGCACCTATCTCAGCAGGTTTTGCTGCCTCCATCCACTCCCTGTGCCTTGATATCATTCCTGATGCACACCCTCGTTTTTGTGTCCTAAAAGCGTTATTCACAGGAACTGCAAGACACTATTTATATTTGGAGTTTCAGAATATTTTCTGAAACTGAAGAAGATGCCACCATCTGTATTTCCAGTTATCTCAGCATCCTCAAGACTAATGAGATTGTGAATTTCTGAGAAAGAAATTACATGGAGCAAATCACAAAAGTAAGGGGCAAATCTATATTACTTTCCCTGTGTGAATCTTTGTCAGCCTTCTTTTAATATTAGGATAATACAACCAAACAGAATTACAGCCATGCACTATGAACAACAGTACAGCAAACTGCAGCAGTCACGTTACCTTTTACACGGAGCTTTCTGCTCTAGCCAGCAGTTCCTCTGGAGAGTCTTTCATCCCTGATATCTCCTCTCTTTTTCACTCCAGTTTTCTTCTCTGGATTTTTTTTTCCTCTTTAGATCATGCTGTAGCATCTCCCTCCAAGCCTGTCCCCTACAGTTTCTCATGTTTGTTCATTCACTTTTGCCCTTGCTCTTGCTGAAGGAAGACATCATTTGAGGCCCCAAAAGAAGCTGAGTACTTCTCATTCCTGTTTGTGTGCATTAGAAGTGTATGTGTGTTCTAACACCTTGTTAAATTTTTAAGACTTCATGGTTCTCTACCCCTCTGGTTGCCGTAGGCAGGCTAGAGGCTGAACAGCAGCATTCAATTAAGCTAATTTAATGTTCTATTGCCTGTCTCAAGCAGAAAGGAAAAAAAAAACCCACAATATACATAGTATGCAAGGCAGGGCAACACAGTTGTGCTGGATAGTTTTTCACAAATTAAACAAAATACAGTTCAAAATTAGTTTTGAAAGGCAATAGGAAATAGAAAATGGATATTTGGAAATAATTTTTTACACTTAGTGTTGAAAACATGACTCCTATTATTTCAGAAAATAGCATTCTGCAAAAAGTGGAGCCTGGATGACAGCATCTCTTAAAGCAGACAATCTTATTGAGTCCTTAGAATAGCAAGCAGCACCATCCAGTGGCAATTTTTTCCTATTAAGATCTTAATTAAGGCAAATTTACATACTACAGAAGTACCATAGCACCCAAAAGAAGGTATTTTTCCTTAAAACACACATATTCAGTCCAGAGCCAAACTTGAACCAAGATAGATGTAACAATTAGATAGGCAATAGTTGGTGTAAAATCAATATTCATATTGGATTAATAATACAAAACAGTTGTTATATCAAGCTGGGATCCAGCTGAGTGTTTTGCTTGCTATTACACTGTATTTTTGTTTGAATTTAAACTTATCCTGTCCTTGTCTTACGGCACTTTTCTTCCTTTACACTTCCTTTGTTGCAGTTACAGCAGGTAAAAATGACTGTAGTTTATCTAATTGGTGCTGGTTCTGTCCTGTTGGAGCCTCCTCATTGGTGGTGGTGGCTCTGCTCTACCCAAGCAGTAGAAATCCCGGCACCTCAGGGGTACTGATCCAATGCTTCTCATAAGGACCAATTTGTAACGCTCCCGCACAGGTTCTCTAAGGTCGTTTTGAGCCTCTCAAAATTCACAGAGGTCAAAATGCACAGAGGTCACACCCTCCTCCTAAATCACAGAAAGGCAGGGAATGACTGTAAGCCTTGGTAGTCCATACTGCTTAATAGTTAGCTCAGACACAGGCTGTTCTCTTTGGGAGAACATCTAGGGTACCATTTGGTGAATATTTCACTCTGGGGGACAGGACAGATGGATCTACCCCACGCCTGGATTCCCTTGTTCAATTCAGTCCTCCAGCGCCTATCTCAGCAGGCTTTGCTGCCTCCATCTGCTCCCCATGCCTTGATACCATTCCCAATGCAAACCCACAGTTTATGTCCTAAAAGCATTTTTCGTGGGGACTGCAAGACTTCCTTCATTATCTTGCACATTTTCAGTTAGGGGTGGGAAGAGAGAAAACAAAAAGAGTAGACTTTTGAGCGATAATGGTGCTTTAGGGTTATGGAGACTCCAAACCAGACCCACAACCGTATGCTGCCAAGGAAGGATGCAGCTAGCCTGCTCCAGAGGGAGCTAGATTTTTCTTCAAGCTAAATTTTTCTACTGGATTTTATGCTTTTGGTTTCACTACGCTGGATTCAGGTTCCACGCAACCGCCAGAGTCACAACATTTATGATTCCTACCTCAGCCTGGGAAGTTTGTTCTCCAGGCCTTGCTTCTTGGCTCCATTTCTACCTCACTGTTAAAGCACTGCAGATAACCAAGACAATATCAAGACAGCCTTCTCTGTCCCCCGGTCAAGACCAGTAGTCTCTCAAGGGAAGCAAAGTGGACAGGAGAGCATCCTTGCCCAGATGGAAGCTGGTCAGCACACTCAGGGGCATCCTGCTCCACCCTGATCTTGGGCTTTTTTGCTCCCTCTCACCCCCAGACAGGAGGGCAGATGAGGGCCAACTTTTATTGTTGCTCGGTGAGGTATGGCTCGCACTCTTCACCAAAAGAGGATAGATGGTTTATTCTGATAATCTGCCCTAATTTTCTGCCAACTCCTACAGCAGCGTTTTAATTCCTCTTCACAATTTTCCCACCCTTGCAAGACTGGAAATAATATCAGCAGGAATATTCTTTCCCACAAAGGCCGGGTGGAGCAGCAGCTACCATTTCCTTTTTTACACCATCTTTTTCAATAAAGGCTATGGATTTTCTTCTGTCCCTTTGCTACCAATCTTTTGGTAGGATATATGTGGGGGTCGGAACGCTCTAATCCACACTCTTCTCTGACTCTATTTAAAGACAGATCGATATGAGAATGGATGGGAAGTGAGAAACCATGCTGAGTAAGCTGATCACTGGTTTCAGTGTCTTTCCTCATCGGAAAAATTCTCCCTTAAGATTAGCCTATTGCCATCACTTAGTATTATGTTTCATACACTAATGCATATTTCTTCTGTTTCCTATTCCCTCTCCGAAGCATAATTTTCCCTGTGCAAATAAATAGCCTCATTACTGGAAATAAACAAAAACTGGACTGTGTGAGCATAGACAGTAGTAATAACAAACACCTTATTTCATTTATAAAAATGCTTCCTGGGAGGAAACATTGGTGTAACCACCCACAATGCTACAAAAAATGGTCAGACGGAACCACATAGTTTTGCTGTCTGCAGCTAATTTCTGCTGGTTAGATGCTATTAAAAATCACTCTGCTTTGAGTTAAAGAAATTAAGCTTAAGGGGTGTTTGTTCATAATTTAAGCTAGTTAATAATGGAAAAGTAATATGGAGAGAAACTAGCACTCTCCATTTCCATTAAAGTAATAAAAATTGTGATTATAAGCCCATGCTTCGTGCTAGTTAGAAGCTAGAGCTTTTAAGGCCAGATCTTGCACTTTCAAGTATTTGTGTTTTAAGGAGAAATACAGACATGTAAATGTTATTCAATATGTCAGATCATTAAAATGACATTTGAAAGATCCTGGCAAGATTTTTTTTAGGGCTACCTACAAGACAGGATATGAAACTAACTGATAGCTCCTGTGATAAAACAAGCCCTATGGAGGGTCTCACAGAATTTCTGATACTTGCTGGTATCACTTTTCTGCCATTTGATGTGGTACTGGTATCTGTTCCCCTTTTTTTTTTTTTTTTTTAAATTTAATAAAATGAATGTTATTCTGCCTTTCCTTCTGACTAAATAAAATGTTTTATAAAATAGCTTTAAAAAGGCCATTATCTTCATATTTGTTTCTGCTGACTCATTTAAGTATCATAAACAGCACTCCATTTTAACACACAACACAAAACAAATATATTATGAAAGGAAAATACTGGACAAGTGCACACAAGAATTCATTTAAACTAATGGACTCTGTCCTTTTAATAATAGATGTTTAACGTTCCTCCTTACATATTTCTAATTAATGTAGCTCCAACATAGCTGCAAATATGCAGCTAATAATTATTAATAAGTGCTTTATCAAATCAAGAAACTTTTCTAAATACCAATAAAACTTTATAATATTAATAGATATTTTAAGATATAGATAGGCAGATTGATTTCACCCCTTTTGCCTGTATTTGTGTACACAGAGAATGGGATCATACACTGGTTAAGATATCTTACTGTATTGCAAAGAAGGAACAATGAGATTTTATCCACACTCATTTTCCTTGACTATGCTGTACCACCAGAAATAACCATATGCCACTGCTTATTAAATCTGAGTGAATGGGGTGTAAACAGCCATTTTAGTTGTATGCAAAGAAAAAGGCTTTGATGGAAAAAGAATGGAAATCAGAGAAAGCAAAAGGCAAAATGCACTGTTTTCTGAAAGAACAAGGATGTTTAGAGCAGAAGTGTGTAAAAAATTACATTTTTTAAGTTTTTTTTTGTTTGAGGTTTTTTCCAAGACGTCAATCGAAAAAGGTTATACATTTTGAGGATTAAAACTAGAAAGAGCCTATCTTGAAAAAAATTGTGAACTAATTTAGTACAGCAACATCAGCATAGAGCTCTGTACATCAGCACGTTACATCAGATGTCCCTGTAGATGAACACAAAAACATACCTATAGCCCATCTTACCTATGTTCCTCAGTAATCCTGAAGGGTCAGACAGGAGCGCTGAGATCAACAAAGTTAAACCTGACATAGGTTTTTTTGTTTGTTTTTTAACATACACTTGTTTTGATTTCCTGTGCAGTGTAGGCTTCCAAGAACAAAATGAAATACTTCATTGTTTTCAAGCAAGTCTATAAAATAGTACAAATCAGATTAACTCCAAAATACCACAAGAAGCAGATTTTTTTTGCTCTCTTCTCCTCTTCAAGAAGGGGAGGGAACTGATTGATATTTGAAGAAAATTCAATTTCAAGAGAATGAATGTCTAGTTACTGAAGGAAAGAATGGTTACATGGGGAAAAAAAAAAAGAAAAAAAACCCACAGATTTCAAACAGAAAATGTAACTAAGAGATGTTCATCTAAAGAGACTAAAAACAATATAGCAAAATTTCAAGGGTCAGAATAGGATTGTGAAGTAAGAAAATAGTCATATTTGTGGTAAGCATAAAAAAGAAATCATTAAAAATCAAAGAGGAAAAAGAGGAATCTTCTTTTACCAGAAACATATTTGTGTTCTGTGAATATGTAACACATCATCAGTTTCAAAAGAAACAACACTTGAAATAAATGGTTGAAAAAATGAGGTTCAACAGCATAACACGTTTTTTGAAGAACTTGAGACAGTACGACTTCTCCACTGACAAGGACTGGTTCTTGACATATATTGGCCTGCTAAAAATTTGATGCCAACATACAGGCAAACAGCTGCCTCAAAGCAGAATTTACCCAATGTCTTTACAGCAGTACAAGTTTGGAGAAGATGACAGTTTACAGTAAATGCACTTCATTTTCCAACTGGAACCTCTTACTTCATCAGCTTTTTCCATCATCTGTATCTGCAGGGGGCAGAAGCTCTTGCAGCCTGTCCTTCTGTGCGCTCCCTGGTGACTAAGGTAGCAAAGGCCAAGCGCAGAAGGGGAAGGAAGGATTAAAAGATGAGGACAGTGGGGTTGAGGAGGTTGTGGGCACAAGATCTACAGTTCATGTTTGTGGAAAAAGGCTGTGCGGAAGGAGCAAGAGACACACCATCGGGTTGCTCTTGTGAATTGTAACAGATAAAAATACTTCCTCTTTCTTCATTGTTATAAGAAAATAAATGAAAATAGCTCTAAAACTTGTTTGGGTGTCCACACTGTCTGAAGTTGAACCTTTATTGCCAATGATAATGAATAAAACACAGGAAACTATAATAAACCTTGATAAAAGAAGGGGAGCAGCAACACTGAAAATGAAAATCCATGAGAGATCGCTCCTGCAGCAACACCAATTGATTTCTCTAACAGTGATAACTGCTAATGGAATAGAGAGTGCAATGTGTTGAGAAAGCAGGACTTCAGGCACTAAAGTTATAGATACTGATAAGCCGCTATTACATATTCTAACAATATTAATATCCATCTCTTGCAAGAGATCCATGAGGGAACGAAATAACAGTCAAGTTTTGTTTCTATGATAGTTATTGCCAGTTATATATTTGTAGTTTAAAATTTACTCTGGTTGTAGCATTTGTCATTTCTATAGATGTTATGGAGAAAACAGTTAACATCATGATGCAATAGGTGACTTCCCACATTTTAAAATTCAAAAAAGTTTATTTATAAATATATACTTTTACCTTTGAATTTGCAGAAATAATTTTTCTGCCAACAACAGAATTTTTTCCTTGCTCTTTTCACAGAAACAATAGGCTAATGAGTTGTTTTAAAGCTTTTTCTCAGAAACAACAGGAAAATTCCTTGGCTTTGCTTTTCAGTTTCAAGCCTTTATTTCATTTGACACATGAATTGTTCCAAAGTAGCTTTCTAGGATGCAAACGTGAAATCTCAGCCATTACATACATTAAAAGCCTGTTGCTTTTGCAACTGCTAAAGGGGTTTTTTTTGTTTTGTTTTGTTTTTTAATTAAAGCTGCATTTCAAAGATTATCTTGGTTCTCTGCTGCATGCCTACATACATTTATAGTAAAATCTAGTTCAATCCCCCTCTACACATAATCTCTTTGCTCATTTATAAAGTACATAGAGGTGGTTTTAGCTTCATAAATAAATCACCAATGCTGAACAACATAATCTAAATGTCTAAAGCACCTGTCATGTTCTATGTCTCCATTATTGATATTTGGTTAGAAGGTGTTCAACAATGCTACCATTTCAATGGGTAACAGGATGAAAAGCTTAAAATATGCAAGGGGTGTGGAAGAAAAATGAGCATGCTGGATATATTTACTATGGAGCACCTTGTAGACTTGATTTGATTCATTTCTCTGTTCCGCACTAGTGTAAATCAGGTCTGATTTAAGTTGGAAAATTCATTGACAGTATGGATGCTTACATGAATTTTAAAAAAAAGTTCCCCTCTATACCTATTCTTTATTTCAAGATAATCAGACAGGAAGTGTTTTCAGTTCAAAGAAGTCAGTTGGAGCCCTATGATATTTCTGACATGTTTTCCACTCGTAGTGCTGATGCAAGGCATTTTTGTTGAGTTTGATACCTCAAGGCTTTGGAATGAAGTTGCAATATAAGTTTAAAGTTCTCTGTCTTGACTTCTTCGTGTTAACTCAGACTTCATTTCCTCTTTAAATGATACAATAAAAGAATTTCTAAATGCCACTCATTAAAAGTGTGCTCAGTTTAACCTTTTAAGAGTACACTAAATTCATAGCTTGAGGTGTCTTAGAGAGGGGAAGAACCAAAGCTTTTTTTTTCTTTTACTTGTTTTTAAATTAATCGCTTTTAAAATATGATTTTCTACACCTTTTATACCCCAGACTTATTTTCACTTTCACAACCAAACTATAATCCTGTTAAAAAATTAAAACACTAATCGGTCCTAATAGAATAATACACAAGATCACTGCAACATTAATATTACTCCCCCAAATCTGTTGCAATTCAGAACAATTTCCTCGCACATAACTTACTCATGCTATTAGTAACACTGATGGTACAGCAAGGATTCTTATACGCATTTTAAATGTATATTAAAGCCCAAGAATGATCCCTTTTTTGTGTACCATTTACAATGGGGGGGAGGGGGCAGGGAATCAAAGTACAAAACATGACTTACTTCTAATATGATCAGCACATAGACACCTACTAAAATGATGGACGCAATTGTTACTTGTGCCTCTATGTTTGCATGAAGGTACTGATGTTTCATGGAGAGAGGAACACTTCCAGGCTCCTGTAGGAAAGCTTGAATGTTTATGAAGATGGTGTCTCTGGTTAAAGAAATAAGTTTTTCTTACTTACGGAATGAAACATCATTAGTTTTATTTATACATTTCTATACGCATTTTATATTGAGTATCTATAAATGTATGCAAGTGTGTCATTTTTACAATTGCAAGCAAGATTTCAAATATTTTCACTCTATCCCTCTAAATATATAGTTTGTATGGTAACTCAAGTACAAACCAGCCTTGTAAACCCATTTAAAAAGCAATGAGAAATTATCCTTTTCTGCCCCTCTGAAACAAGTAGTGATAGATTACTTATAAAATGTTATCTACTCCTACATGGGCAAGCCTATGTAAACTAATACTTCAATGGATCATAGCCCAGTCTCTTAGCCAACCTGTTTGGTATCTGAAAGGTTCTAGTTGTGATGATTTGCTGATTTCTTCTTGAACTTAAGGGTAGAGACCAGTTGTATACCACCTGCAAGAGAGTCACATTTGGCAATATTACTAAAAGTCAGTGAAAGTGATATGACTCTGATCTGCGAGTTTACACTTCTTTGTTCAATCTCCTGTGCATTTTTTGAGAATTTTTTGTGGACAGGACATAGCACACATCAGCCTAAATTAATTCCACCTGATTAGGTATGTTACAGAAGCTCAGGTTGGAGCAAACCCATCCTCATCCCATCAACTCAATGAAGTGAGAGGCATCTCCTGGAGGTGCTCCAGAGCAGGGATGACGAATCACGCTTTCTCCATTGACTTTAAGGAACAGCTAGGCTGAGAGACAATAATACGGTTCACTCCCAAAAACTGCATAGGAAGAACACTGACATACATGATGTACAGACAATGAGAGGCCTAGGAGCAACGTCATAACCCCAGACATCATGAAGAGGACATGGTAGAATTTCAGTGAACAGAATTCCTGTTTACTGATCTTCTAACAAAAAAAATCTTCCGAAAATAAAGACTTTCTGAAGCTTTGACCGTTACTACACACTGATACTCATGCAAGTTTAGCCAAATATACTCTTTAAATGTAGATACAGATATTCTCCCTTTTTTAAAGAAAAGGTACTTTAAAAAAACATCAAATTTGTTTAATTGTACCCTAAATCCTGAGCCTGTCCTGACCCTGTACATTACAAAGTGAAAAAAATCCAAACAAAACCCCACCAGTTTAATCAATCGGCTTGGAACATCTGACACAGAAATGCCTGAGGAACATGCAGGCAGGGAAGATTATTTTGGCTACCTACTCCTTGGGTCACATCAGGACCAGCTGCTGGCACTCCATCAGGAGGTAGGGTGCTGTAGCCAGCTGTGCTCTGGCTACCCTACAGCAGCATGAAGGCTCCTTGGGGATCACTGCCAGCAGCACAAGTTATAGCAGCCTCTTCATCACGGGGGTGGGTGGTTTAAGAGAGTAATTGCCATTATGGTACTGTTTGCCATGCTGAGGTAGGGGGACGAGTCATTTGGTGTAGACTGTGAGATTGGGTGTAAGCAGGAATATTGCTGGCATCATTCAGCTGTGCTGTCACTGGTAGAGGCAGGCCACCCTGTCACGTGTACAGAATGAGAGGCAGTTGTTTGTAAGTCACTGCTATTTATTAAATGATGAGTCTTATTTTTATTTTTCAGTGATATACATGACAGGCTGTAAAAGACCCTCCTTCACAGAGTTCTCTGGGAGAGAGCGGCAGGAACGTGTTACAAACAACATCAACAATGAGAAAGCCTTAAGAGAAATAAAGCCAATAAATGTGACACATGTTTGAGAAAATAATTTACAACAAAATGTGAAAATGTATTTCAGTGAGTGCAAAAAGGCACTTCACACTTGTTTCTTCCTTCTCAGACAACTTTTGAAACACTGCCAATTCTAAAACCAGGAACTTTCATGCAAAGTGTCAGTCACAGGGCCTAAGTTTTACAAAATTTTAATATAGGAAGCTAAAGGAAGTCTTATAAAGACAAAAGAAAATGTAACTTTACTCTTATTAGAGTAAGTTTTCTAATGCTGACATTGACACACTTCACAGCAGGGAAGAGCATAACCACTTAATCTACACAATGGTGATGGAAATATATATGATAAAACACACCTCAGAAAAAGTAAAAGAAAATGTAAAGACCATCACCTGCTGCTGGTGTCTCCTCCTTGATCCAGTGTCTTCAGTCTGGCTGATTTGTACTACAATGTATTCCTCTGTTTGCTGATCAGCTACATCTGCTACAAACGGGCCTCCTATGTCTAACTTCAACAGAGCAGAATCATGAAAATCAGTCAGATTCATAGCTGTTAATCAAGATGTTAAGGTGTAAATTTCCAGTAATAAAAAAAGTATAAGCTGTACAAATTCCAGGGAAAAAATAGATTAGTCAACATACATTGAAAAACACATTCTTCAGCTAAAATGCTTAAGAAACTATGAAAAGAACAAAAGAGATGTCTGCTTCCTCATGAAGTAACACTGTTTTGGGCACGTTTCCTAAGGAAACAGGAGCTATGGGTTCAGAACAAATACATCTGTCCTTTCCTAGTGACTTTTGAGATCACCAGTACTTACAGCTGACACTGTAGATGTACCAAAGCTCAAAAATAGCATATAGAAATAGAGAGACAGAGAAGTAAGGCTCTTTAAGTGTTTGTACTAGATGAAAGGCTGTATCATTAGCTCAGCAATTTAAACATCACAGAATTCATATTGGTGAAAACACTATGGAAGCTCCAACCATGGGGAAAACTAAATCAGAATCAACATTCTATTCATACTAGAGGATGTGCTTTTTGCTTGAAATTTCACTCACAAGTTTCCAAATATCTGAAAGATATTTTCAAGCTGGTCTCAGCTGGAGTACTCACAGACTCTTTCTCCTCCAGCTCCCTTGTCTACTTTTTTTTCTTTCTCTTTTGGATATCTAGCACAAGGTGTGATCAAACTACATTCCTAGCCTAATATAATTGAGAAATCAGCCAACCATGATCTACAAATCCATTGGAAGCCTGGCTCTATTAGTCCCAATGCATGTAGGACTATTTAAACTTAGTATTGTGATAGTTGGAAAAGAAGCATCCCTGTGGGTTTGAGGAAGAGGGAAAGCCTGAGCTTTTAAACCCTTCACAGTCCATTTGTTGCTATAATAGAGCAATATTCTAATTGTTTTTCTCCTATCTGTGACCAGATAGAAAGGTAAGGCATCACCAACCAA
>VYXH01004192.1:457454-495719 GCA_013397275.1 Burhinus bistriatus
ATAAAAGTGCTTTCCCACCTAAAAAAATTTAAAAAAAAAAAAAAAAAAAAAAAAAAAACCCACCACCAAAAAACCCCCAAACTTATAGCCTCAAAAAGCTTCTATTAATCCACAGGAGGCAAGATGTTGTTTTCAGAAACTGCAACCAACAAAGGAGATACAAATGGGCTAATAAAAAAGAAGATAATGGGAAGAAAAACAGCTAGAATAAGTCCAATCAAGAGATAAAGGTATATAAACATAAGCAAACAGGAACTAGAGCAATTGCAAAAGTGTTAAAGAGATGTCATATAAAAAGCAGGTCACCCCCATGCCAGCAGATGCAGGTCTCTCCCAGCAGCCAAAGTCCTGCTTCTGAGCTAAGCCTGAGTTCTAATGGGCATGACAGAAAAACCACAAATTTCTAAGTGACACCAGGATAACAAAGGATATGAGTCCAAAGGAGATCACTGGGTTTGTTTTTAAAAATATTTCAAACTTTGATTTTTCTAGTGTATGCAGACACATTATATGTATGAGCACACATCCATAACACACACATCAATGTGCAAGGGCATTTCTGGAAAGAAACAGAAATGAGAGGAAAGAATTTTTAAAAAGTATGCAGTGGTCAGTACCCATTCAACACTTCTTAACAGCTTTTGAGGCATAAGCAAGAGGTAAAGAGTGTTCATTTGCATAATTTGGCATCATATGAGCTAAGAGACTTATTTTCCACCCAAAGCAGTCTCATCTCATAACCTCTAAGGGTTTTGTGACAAGGAGTACTGCAGCACACCTGCCAGCCTACCATGAAATTCTTGTAGACATTCAGAGAGCAGTGCCTAACGTCCACTGGGAATACCGCGGTCTGTCAGTCAGCAAAAATCACATCTTCAACACCACTGTGTCAACGGTTAACATTATCCAAGCCTAGTCCAAAAGGTGAAAACTTTCTTTGCTATGTAACAAAGTGGAGGACAACCATGTGAGCTTACTTCTGTGCAAATGAAGACTGGCAGCAACAGTGAGATGACATTTGGAATTGCTTGTGCCTTTTCTGAACCTCATTTAGAAGCAATCTTTCTCCTTGACCCTTCTGCTTGAATTACCAGGTCACCTTGAAAATGAAGCATGCCTTTGCTGGATTGATTGCCTCTCATATTTTTCCCCAGCTCAGTGACCTCAGGTAGGAACGCAGGGACAGAACGTCCAGTTTTCAACACACATGACAAACTAAGAAACTTCAGCCCCAGGTTTGTCAAGTAAGAAAGAAGAATGCTATATTCTGACTGCCCGACAGCTATTTGGCTCAAAGCATGCTGATGTGATAGGTAAAATGTGAAACATGGGAACAGTTGTTTGTACCCAAATCCCAGTCCCACCAGCACTTCCCTGAAACAAGCAAAAGGAATAACTGGTTGCAAAGTCAATGTGTACAATGCAGCAGCTATGGTTCCAACCCAAGATCTGTGGAAAGAGCAAATCCTCAAGTTATGCTATGATAGTTGACTAAAACTTGAACTCAAAGACTTGCTTTGGCAGGAGAGTGGCAATACACCCTCCTTTGGCAGACTGGGTCATGACAGCCCTGGTGCTGTTCAACACCACACGTATCTAGGAGCTTTCAACAACAGTTTCAAGGAAGACAACAATACTGATGTCAATAGGATACTGATGGGAGTTTACAGTTGAAATTGTCACTGGTCCTACTAAATGTTCACTTGCTTTCCTCCAAAAAGCAATCTCAACTTTTAATTATAGATGACTCTCAAGCACTAACTTTTTCTTCCTTATTTACCCAACTAATTCTTGCGTTCTATTGTGTCATTATCAGTGACAGTGAGACTGCTAATAACCAAATCTATTTCAAATGGACCGTCCCTGCTCAAAGCCGTGGAACTGCCCAGTTAAATAGAAAAAGCCAGCATTTCAAAAATTAAATCCTACTACGCCTTTTCCAAACAAGACACCTCCCAGGAGCTTGTGAAATTTATCTACAAGTGATATCTTTTAATACTACTGAAACAAGAGCCAAGCAGGTCAAAGACTGGACTGATTAAACTAGAAATATAGTGGTAACAAGAAATGTAGTTTATTTGCAAAACTTTTTGTTTGTTTACTAACTGAATGCCCATCCCTCAAAGACTTTTCACATTCGGGTCTACATTCACCTGCAATGAATCATTTTTATTCTAGGTTATTCTATTGCTTGTCCTTCTGAATATTTCTTGTCAATCTGTGGACTTAAATTCACTATTGAGCAATTTTCCATGGAAAATTTGTAAAGGAATCTGCACCTCCACTGAAAAATATCTACGGACCCACAAATCCATGCATATGGCTGGGCTAAGCTGTTCTGGAAACATATCTGTGAATCACCTCATTCCTGGCTTTTGAAGTTCACTGAGTAGCATCATGGTCCAGGTATACACTACAGATATGTTACAGATGACGTTATACAACTGGCCTGGATTGCAGTTGCTGCAGCCAGGTGCATGTCCCAGCTATTTGCTGGGCCTTGATCCCACTGGCTCTGCAACCCACTTCCACACTCTTGGCTTCATGCAGAGACTGGAACCAAGGACTGGATGGACGCCACAAGGTGCCCCAGACAGGTGCCATTCAGTATGACTTAGCTAGGGAGCACAACTGTGGTCTGTATGAAAGAACATGTCTACATGCAGCCCAGGCTCTGAGGACACCCAGTCCTCTCAGGGTATAAGACAGAAAACGGCCACCCATTCAATCAGTTTATCAATGAAACTTTAGTTCCGGTTCTGGGTTTGTTTTGTTGGGTTTTTTTTTCAATGAAAGAAGGATACAGAAGCTTTCCAGAGGTGACACAGCCAACATCTGCCAGGACACACCTTGATCTGGATAAATGCCAAATAAAATCTAGGGCAAGGATAAAAATCAAACATTCATTAATAACACAAAAACTGAAAAATGCTTGCTGAGCCTGTCTCAAATACTTAAATAAGACTCTTTCAAACTGTACATTAAATTGTAAGATTGCTTTCAGTATTTTCAAGTGTGTTTCCAGCACAGCTGAAAAGCAGCCTTGGGATACTTAACAAGGATGACTAATATTCCTTCCATAAACTTACTGCCAAAGTCACATATTCAATGTATTTTATCCAAGTGTCTCTTAGGACAAAGTTGTAATTTTAAGGATCTATCTGGAAAGCAACACCCACATCTGAGGAAATACAGTGTGTCATCTATTTTGCCTCTCATCTATTTTGTCTCTCCTTGCTAGCCAAAAAAGGGTTCCTCACAGCAGCCACAAGGATAAACTCCAATTTTCTGAAGTGTTTCTTAAGTCTCGCAGTCTAAGATTTTGCTGATTTTGAAGATTTTGGTAGCAGAGGGTAGCATGCTGGCAGCCCCAGTAGGGAACTGCCTACCTCCTCGTGACCTACTGCCTTTCACATCGTGGAGCACTGTGATTGCTGGTGCATCCTCCCTAGCACGGTTTTTCGTATGAAGGTTCCCTAGGTGTCAGTCAGTATCTAAAGACTCATCCTAAATTCAACAAGCAACCATTAAGGACATACAAATTTGAGTTTAAGCTGCCTTCTCAAACTCAACTGCCTACCCTACTGCATTGTCCAGAGTGGTGACTAGTGCACTAAACAGTGATCTGATTAGGCATAAGGCCTTGCACAGTATTTTCACTTTTTACTGTCTTGCCCCCACCCCCCCCACCCGAATATTACACCTCATTTTGAACTAATTCTAAGGAATGGGGCGGGGGNATACTTACAGAGCAGACAACTACAAAGACAAAAAGGCCTGAAACTTTTAGGAATTTTAGACAGCATCTGAAAAGTAAGAAACATGTATTTACTATATGGCTAGTTTAAAACAAATCTTTTCTGTTCTCTTAACAGCTCTGACGTTTCAGAAGCATCGTGGTGAGCACTTGTGGGTGATAATATATCACATCAGAGTATGGACACTGCTGCGCAGGGTCAGCAGGGGCTTGGGAAACCTCGGTGACTGTAAGGGTCTCCTGTCCCAGGTCTGCTGCCAGCCAGATCTCATTGCACGGGAAGGAGGTTTTACCCCTCGGGCTGCAGCATGAGCTGGTGCTGGGACCTGGAGCCACTTCTCTGCTGCTACAGCTGGGCCCCAACCCACCCAGAGCCCCATCAGCTCACCCTGGTCTCTCCCAGGGAGGCAAAGGAGCATTGCCAGTGCAGGGAGGTGGCATGGCCGAGCAGAAAGCACAGCTTATTGCATAGAGAGGTGGTGTCAGGAATGACTTCCTCAAACCTGGACTTCTGATAAGCATCCTGAAAGGTGTTGGGAAAAGACAGTTTGAAGACGAGGACAAGCTTTAATAATCCCTTGGTTTTAATAGTGTCTCTTTAAACCAAATATAATTCATGAGCATCTCCAGATAAAACAACTAGCAAAATTAGATTTTTTTATTTTTTTTTCCATAGCACATCTGTGCCCTTTGAAGGAATGCCTGGTTCTGGAGATTTGATGCCATCAAATTTTCTGAAGTGTCAGAGCTTACTACTGGGTGGGTTAAGCAAGAATAACTCTAAATTAAAGTGTGGATGTTGAGAATGCATGCTCTCGAGTAAGAAAACTTAAGATTTAGCACTTTTAAATTACCATTTTTTTAATCTTACCATAAAAGGCAACTCAACTAATTATTTTCTTGCTGGCCATCAGTATGTTACACGGACATCTTAATTTACAGAAACCTTTTTAGTGATTTGCCCTCATTACATCTTTTTCATTAATTGAAGACATTGATGTTCTTATTCTATTTTTCCAAAAGTAAACATTCAAACATTGCTTTTCTGACAGAA
The DNA here is from genome assembly GCA_013397275.1 of Burhinus bistriatus. NCBI lineage: Eukaryota > Metazoa > Chordata > Aves > Charadriiformes > Burhinidae > Burhinus > Burhinus bistriatus. The sequence continues at coordinate 462,266 of VYXH01004192.1, forward strand.
TGACAAACGTGAGGTTTGATTTACGCCTGATGACAAGCCAGAAGGAAAACATTTCAATTTACTAGGATAATTAGTTGAGAAGGGAACGGTGCAATAAATAGCTGTATTGTCAGGTGCTACAGCATAAAATATTAAAGCAGGGTACTCTGAAAAGAGTCAGAAATAATTTTTAATCACAGTTGAAATAAGTCCCTAAATCAAGTTCTTTGACTGAAAACAGCATGAGTGACTGGAAACTCATTTTTTAGAAACATTGTTTTCTAAAGATCCCTTCCTTTTTAGAATTTTCCAAAGAGGCAGGGGAAGGAAAAAAAAAAAAAAAAAGATAAAACAAAACCAGCAGCTAATAAAAGTATGTTGCCACAGACAAACTGATACAAGGGGCTCCAATATCCTATGAAATACAAGTAGTAACAGCTTTATGCAAACTTTGCACAGTATAAAAGTCTAGAGAAGGGAGAGGAAGGGGGGAAGCCAGCTGGGTGGCTTCTTCCAGAAATGCCAGATAGCCCTGCTGTAAGGAAAAACAAGGTGCCAGAGAGGGGGAAGAGGATAATAGAGGCCTGAAAAAAGAGGAAAGACAACAAAAACCATTATCAGCACTTTACAACTGATAACTTCTTTAGGGATTGTGTGGTTTACGGAAAATACCTCATCCCAGTTTAGTCATGTATCTTCTACCCTACTTGTCTATCCTTGCCATCTCTACACTACTGATCTATTTCAGTATTTTTGAGAATTTGTTGTGAATTATTAAAGCCCATTCCAGGCTCATTTACTTTTAATGTACTTGATATTTTCTGTTTCCATTTCCAAGTTATCATTTCTAATAATAATAATTAAAATTATTACTGAAACAAGAAACATCAATAACTTGATTTTAAGACATACGAGAAATCAAAAAGCATTAATTACGCCTTTATAAATCCATAACCATTTGTCTGCAAATAACAGAAACTCATCTGAAGGAGCTGGCAAGATATAATAAAAAAAACTTTTGGAAATGGCTATTTTATTAAACGTAGAATTTAGAAAACTCTTTTCTTCCTGTCTGTTTGTTTTCATGGCATTTTGTATTAGGGAAGCAGCGCTGTTAACAGCTGACAGTTGAGAAGTGATCAGCCTTTGACTTGCCCGTGGTTTGCAATCTGTCTCTTCCTACAGCGCTAATCTGGCACAGCGATGTACAAACTCTGTGCCAAATCCTGTGCTGATATATGCCTCCGGCGCAATCCTATTTGACTTCAGTTGGAAATGCATGAAGTATAAATCTATGAAGGATTTCACCCCCTGTTCTAAACCAAATGATTTTTAGTCTGATCTTCATGTGGTGTCGGGCAGTTTAGCTCCATTTATTATCTCAGCGGAGTTATGGTGATTTACGACAGTCAAGGAACTGGCCCCATATGTACAACCCGCACTATAGCAATAAAAATATTTCACGGGAAGTTCTGCCAGAGAAAAGCGCTACTGCCCAGATTATAAACCTATGCTGTTCTGGAAACAATGGATTCTACACTCCCATTCGATGCCTTTGTTCCGTCAAATAGCAGGGAAAGCTACTGCGTGCGTGCAGAAAGACGCCTGCCAAGCTTCTTTGCATCTGCTCATATTGCACTAATTGCAGCCATTGAAATTGTCCTGCTCCATTTGTTCAGCAGCAGTGCAGGAGAGTGGCACTCCACACAACACCGTATGCACAATAAAAGGAGGAAAACAATTGTGAAGTGATGAGCTGAAACAACGTACAGATTGGGAAAAGATGCACAGAAATCTCATTGGAAAGGCTCCATGGATTAACATGGCGATGCGGACATGCAGCTTGGGCTCCATGTAAATCTTCAGAACAGAGACCAAACCAGACTAGTAAAAAATGGTGAAATTCTGGAAGGGGCAGAGAGAATTTGTATCCAAGATTAAAGGGTTTGCTAGTTAAATCGCAGGCAAAAATATCCTGAGAAAATTTGAACTTAAGCTCTTATCACATTGGTATCTTTTAATATACTAAGAGATTCAATTTCCTCCATTCCTAAACGAGGTAAAAGACTACTTTGAGGTAAAGAGTGAAATATATTAATGTACTTAAAGATAGAAAAATGCTCAGTTAGATTTTGCATTGTGTATGGGTGAAAAGCTACTATAATGACAACAGAAAGACTGCGTTAGATACATATTAAAGTGAAGTACTTCATGAAAGCAACAAAACACTGAAGAATAAAGCTGTGGAATCAACGAAGGGGCTTTTAAGAAATGGTTTCAAAGAAATGTTAAAAACAATGAAGAAGGTATTTATTAACAAATTTAAAATAGGTGCTATGATTGATTTTTGTAAGAACAAGGGGTATTGATCATTATGTAGAGGTTGTAATCAACTTCACCAGGGTTTATTTATAAAGTATCAATGGTGAGATTTGGCTTAACTATAGAGTGTTATTTTATTCAGTTGCCGAAAATAATTTTCTAGACATGTATACTTAAAAACTAATCCCTGCAGAAATAAAAAAAAAAAAAAAAGAAAAAAGAAAAAAATGGAAAAATAAATAAATGAATGTTTGAATTCAGACCTCATCTTCGATAAATTGAACTTGACATGAAGGTTGTCCAAGATTTCATATTTGTCAGAAGAAGCAGATCTGGACAAACTTGCTATTTCACTTCCCAGTTGAAACCTTTGCTCAAAATCTGCAGAGCTGTTGTCCCATGAATCATCATCTGTGGTAAAATCTGGATAATGAAGAGCCATGCACTGCAACCTGTCATACATTTTCAGCAAACATAATAAAACAAAACAGTGGTTATTTCAACAGGTAGTAGATGCAACTGACCTTGCATACCCTTAGGTTCACTGTCAGTGATTTTAATGCAAAAATTTGTAGAAAGATTTATTCAGCACAGACTGAGCTCCCCTTGGTGACACAGCTAGATAGACAGACTGGGGAGCAAAAACAAAGACCCCATGACATTTAGGTGCACTTGGGAAAACCAGCTCTCTGATGCACCAGGCAGATGAACCTCTGGATTTGGTGTGTAAACCCCCTACATGGACTCTGCCTGCTATCTTCCAGTTCTTCCAGTTCTGCTGTGTCTTCCAGTGCACCTGATGTAACATCACATGGACCAAATGAAAGCACATGACCTGCAGTTGCCTATCCTCAGGGCTCTCTAATCACCCTGACCTCAGACCTTACATCTTCCCTTCCCTTCCCCATTTACAGCCCCTTCTTTCCACTCAAGCTCCTCCAGAGTAATTCTTCTCACAACCCCTGCCATTCACTTTATTTCCCAGCAGGTTTGGTATCAGGATATAAGAAAGAACCACGCACAATTAAATAGAAGAGAGCTTAGAAAAAAAATCTTTCGAGTGAAATGAAAGTAACTCACCCATTTTCCTCTGAGGAAACCTTCAGTAGTGGTGTTTTCTCTGTAAAGTCAGTGGATTTTGACCTTGAGCTGAATAATTTGGAAAAATTGAAGTGATATCTTTGGAAAGAAAAAAAAAAAAACCAAACAACAAAAAAACGCCAGTAAGTCTGCAATACAATGATTCATTACAGTTCTACAGAATACTTTGCTACAAGTGCATCTAACTAGTTACATATTCTTTAAGAATGATGTTCACCTAAATTTCATTACATTTGAACTAGTCATGGTAGTTACTTCCTTATAGTCATGGGGGACTCTACTGCATGAAAAGAAACTTATCTTATCCTTAAAACGACATCTAAAATAGTCAATTAAGTTCCCTCTGAATGCCAGAAGAGCAATAGACACTTAACTCACACTCACATGCTTGTGTTTTAGACACCTTAATTTACACTGGAACAACTGCACTGTAACATTAGTGAGGCAAAATTCTTACGGTAAATAATTACATGTATTCATATAAGTTCACATTAGTATACTCCATAAAACAAAATAATAGGATAATTTCTGTCCCACAAATGTCATTTGAGCCACGGATCACTGGAAATCTACTAATCTCTACAACAACCTCAGCACCCTTTGTGTTAGGGAAGAAAGCTTTATCCGAAGTACTTCATTTCTGCAGCACAATCCCTTCCAAACAATTTCTGTCAAGTCTGATGCTGCAGATAATTAACAAAGAGTAAGCTACCTCTTGCCATATTGCAGCTTAGCATTGTTAAGAAGCCTTTTGCTAAAATATAAATCCCAAAGCTTAAGAAACAGCTGAAGAGAATCAAATACAATCACAGGGGTCTAGCTTTGGGGCAGGCTTCTAGGAGAGACTAAATAATTGAGCCATTTTAGAGCACTCTCCAAGACCTGGCTCTTCCAGAGACATTTCCCATCAAAACCACCATTATACAGACATGCTTAGATTTATTCCATTCAGAACTGCAGCTGCCCACCACCAGAAAATCCCGAAGAAATCTGTAGACAGACAGTCAATATGCAGATCTCATTACTCCCAGAGACACTTTGAGAAAACCTAAAACATCTTCTGCTATTGCTGGACTGTGGGGAAAGAAATTATAAAATCATAGACAACTAAATAAATACACAAAGGTGACTGGTAATTCAATCTTCTAAATATAAGGCTAGTCCAAAAAGAAGGATCTGTGCATTTAACTTTATAACACAATGGAAGACAGTGGAATTTCTTCCAATTTGTAAACATCTGCGTGACCTCAGACTTTGCAAAATTAAAACCTCCAGTTAATGCTTCAGCTTTCTTGTTTAGTAGTGTTGTTATTCAGAAGCCATGCTAGGTGTGTAGCAACTGGATATGGTTATTTCAGCCCTGAGTGGCCACAACGTTCACTCAAACTCTGCTGTAAGCACCATATTTGCAGCCTCAACAGAAGAGAATGAATGAGTTAGACTGAATTATCCGGTACCTCAGGTCAGATGTTGGGCAGATTACAATTCAGGTGCTACATTGCACTGGCAGTTCATCTGTGAAGAGATGATTGCATACTCTGAAGTTATCAAAGTGCTTCCTTTTTTAAATAGGAGAATATCATTCACACGAGTTTAAGTGGAGAAATTCTGGTATTTTGAAGCAAGTGCTATTCTACTCTTATCATAGCCTTAGGCATAAAAGATTACCTAGAGCTTTTACAAAATGGAATCCGTAGGGATAGCAAAAACACTATCAGGACTTTAAATGTGTGCTTACTGAGTACTACTGATACTCTCCTGGCTAATCCCGGCATCCCACTACCTTTGAACTTTGCATCCAAAGGTGACAATTTTAATAAAAATTCTGATGGTGAACCCTGAACTTGTACATTCAGAAATTTAACTCCTGTAAAGACAGATCAACTGTTTCTGCTGTTAAACAAAGCGATGGCACTTGTTCCACCAAAAAAGGCTCCAAATAATATATACTGCATGCTGTTCTGATCTTTCCTCACGTTGCACACACCATTAACCTTTCCACACTTACTTTGCTTCTTTTCCTCCTAGGACACGTGCAAAACTGAGATTACCAACCAGAAAACTTTCTACAAAAACTTTCATTTTCTTCTAAATGTTAGAGGTTGATACCAACACTGCTTTGTGTTACATAGGCATGCGTATATCTACTGACAATCTCCCTCCTCAGTAGGTCTTCACCACAACTGTAAGTGAGCAACTGCAAAGAGCACTGAAGGGCAAAGCAGCCACAGCAGTATCAACTAGAAAGAGAGGATAAAGTTTCAGTGGAAGGTGGTTTACATGACAGAACCTGAAGTGAAAATCCAGAAGAGTAGTTAAAGACATCACCTTCACTTTCTTTTTGCATGTTTGTTATCTTCACTTGCTAGTATAGGTCTTGCCACTTTTAAATAGAATTGTAGAGCTTCACAGACTGCCAAGAAGGGCCAATACAGTAAAAATGGAAAAGGTCTTCAGATAAAGTGAAAACAATTAGTACATGACAACATCAATTTGCAGAGAGTAAAAACACATGGACAAGAATAAGCAGCAGGAAACAGCCAGGCTTGACAAAACAAAAATAATTAGAGAAAAAGCAGAAGAGCCTCAACTCCCCCATGATGTGATTACTCTAATTAGAGAATGAGAGTAATATAAACAATAAAGCTAATTGGGGCATAAAAGAATCTTGAAGGCTGAAAGCTCTAGAAAGAAAAGTTGAAAAAACATTAGGAAAAAATAGCATGGCTTATAAAAATGAAAGTTATGCCTGAATGGAGAGCCTAATGCAAGCTCCTCTGTGCCTCATACTTCTGCAGAGACACTATTGGTGCAATTTGGTCATCCACTTCATCGAAAGATAACAGAGCTCATCTGCAAGCAAAACCTAGGAAGGCCCAAAGACCTCCTATTATTAAAGGAGCAAGCCTGCAGTGCTCAAAAACTCCCTCAGCATCATTCCTGGTGCTCTTCAGCCCCGCAAATGGCTGGCAATTATGACAACGTGTAAATAAGGGAAAGATAACAGTGTGACACATTTCAAAACCTACGACCAGTTTACACTTTGTTTCTTTACAATCAAAATAGCTAGAAACCTTGGTTATACCTACATGCTAGAGTGGAGTGCAATCTATCTCTGCTGAGCAATTCAGCAACGTTACCAAGGAGGCAATCACCAGGTCAGCTCATTAGCCCATTGTGAGCAGACCCATTCATAGGAACAAAAAAACTGGTCTGAATTTATACTATGTGAGAAGCTGGTAAGCTGGACACGAGTTGTGTCCAGTGTTCATCTCTCATGATTCAGATTCAAAAATCATTAGCATTTTATAGATGAAATATGAGAAGAGACACAAAATAATTGTCCTTACATGTGTATACATTTAAAAGTAGGTATGTACATAGATCTTCACACAACAAATTAACATTCTCATTTCCCTGTCATTCAAAAGTGATGGGAGAAAATTAAAATCAAAAGCTATGGAAGGAAGTATTTGACAAGGACTTCTTCAAACAAAACACCACTCATACAGAAAGATCCACGTAGAAATGATATCAGAAAAAGAAGAGCATGTCTTGCCCCCTGTACAACCACAGCTGTGGCCACATTCATTCTCACATTTGCTACAGCTGGGCAAGTTTTTTTATTTAAGAGAAATCTTTCAAACAGAAGATTGTGTTCTTAACCACTTGGTTATTGCTGTGACAGTTGTAGATACAGATTTTGGCGCTCTCTGCAGGAGTATAGGTCTGTTCTGAGGAAGAGTGTGTTTTCTGAGCTGGTTACTTGCAGTCAAAGTCATACCTTCTCATCGCTAATCTTTCAAGCAATTACCTTTTCTGACTGTCTCCATAGTAACCCAGAAGAGAAATCAGCATTGTAGGAGGGCTGTCTGCATCCCAGATGATATGGCAGGTTCTGCCAAGTCATGGAGGTGTCCACAGATGAAGCTCCAACTGCCTTTAGAGCAGCTGGAGAAGGATCTCATCCACAGCATTAAAAAATATAAGGGTCCAAATGCAAGTCCTGGGCATCTATTGCAGAAGCCCTCACAATCATGAAGTAGTCCTCCATGCATGAGCAAAGTTCACATTCTTTTGGTGGCAATTTGTACTTCTCTACACCTGTACAGTAGAGATATGACCTTCAATCTCCTACACTCATTTGGGAAGTTTAAGGAGAAGTAGGCTTCTCCTGCCCTCCTGGCCACATGGAGAGGTACAGGGAGAGCAGGAGAGGAAACGAAGAGATGTGGGAGACTCCAGTTGCTCCCACTGATGGGCTGATGACTCCTCGGACGTTATTCAGAATCAGTGGCTGAAGGCTGCTGCAAGTTCCACCTAAAACACACTGCTATCTTCCATTACCTGCAGATGATAACTTCCAAAGTCTTCAGGGGACTTTGGATGAAGTCCAAAGACAGAACTCAGTTCCTGCCATTGAGCACCAGACCTGACCACATTTTCAGCCATTTCCTCACATGTTTACACGTGCCACTCTAAACAAAAGGAAAAGGAAGGTTTTGTGGTAGGAACTGTTGTTCAGCAATAAGCAACCTTTCAGTCCTAAATACACTACAGCAGAGGACATCAAAAGAAGCAAGCATCCTACAGGAACCTGGGGAAGAAAAAGACCATACTCATCCTAGTTAGCTGGCAAACACTTAAAATACTCACTAAGTTTGGCTGGAACCTGTTATTTAGCCTTATATTGAAAAGATTAATCATGCCACACAATGCACTAAGTTTTCACTCCCTATAATAAAAAGCATACATTTTAAACATCAGCTAATATAATGTTTCATCTGCCATATGTTAAGTCGTGCACGCACCTATCAGTAAAAGAGCTATTTCTATGACAACAGAGAGCAATAATGCTCACTTTTACAGAAAGGGGTTGATCAGAATTGAAGAAGAGGTGAATAGAAGCATAAGTATTGTGCAAGAACATCAACAATTTTGAACATAACTTATTGGAAATTTGATTACATAAAACATTAAAAGCAGAATCTCTTCAGGAAAAAGAAAAGTTAGCATGCTTCCCTGAATTAACAGTCACTAAAACCATTGTAAGTGTCAGGCTTCCTCTTAAACAAACGTCCAGGAATACTACCAAGCCAAGCAGTTATAACAAATACAATAAAAATTTAAGCAAATTTTGCTAGTGGAGAAGAAAGCTTGAATAAGAATATGAGAGAAAATTAATCATGCAGGAGACTGATAACAACTGTAAGACTTTCATTTATCATTTCCACATTCTTATAGGCTAAAGCCTAATTTCAGAAGCACCATCTTCCCTGAATAGAGAACATTTATACAAATCATATGTACTGAACTAATTACTCTTATGATAACTGTAAACAAGCACAATGCAGAAATAAAATGAAAAACAAAGAAAACCCCACACCATTTTTTGACCGGACTTGAAACACATTCTTACACCAGATTTCATATTTGTTAGTTTCCGATAAAGTCCACTTTTGGACAACAGTTATATGGTACGAGCTGTGCTGACCAACATCATAGTATTCAGCGTTTGAACATTTATTGTGTACTAAGCAGCTGTATACATACACCCATCAACATCATGATATATATGTGCCCACACAGAGACACAACCTGCCGTCATGTTTTCTCCTCAGTGCTAGCACGTCATGGGGCAACTGTTATGACTACCCATCGCAAATGAAGTATGGTCAACTGATACACTAAGAGTCAAGGAAGGATCAAAGACTCCAGAACTCGCATCTCTGAACAGGCTCCAGACATTTTCTGATGACGGCTTTATGTAGCTTCAACTAAATCAGCAAATAACCTCTAAACCCTTTAAAAGCATGCACCATTAAGATGTCAGAAAAATTTAGCTATAAAAGCATTACTTAATACAGACTCATTTTCTCTTTGATTTTCCTAATTTCCTATTAGACAGGACTGTACAGGATTCCCCAGAGGACTGCAGCACTGGCACTACTTGACAGCAAGACACTGCAAGAGGCACAGCCAACTGGCAGGTCTCCTGTTGAGAAGTGTCTGCCATGCCAAGACACCAGGCAACTAAAGAACATGCTTAAGAAAGAGGTTGTGAAATGTGTGCTGAGCTTTTCCAAGATGGAAATGGTTCTTTAGAAGGACCTACACAATGTGCTTGCTTCATTCACTTCTGCTGGATTTGGAGAGTGAACACATCCTGCAAGATCACATGGTAGTGGTATCTCGTCCTTCATTTGTGCAATATTCTGCTATTTTAAGAAGTAGGGCAATTTTAAGTTCAGAAATACCTTGGAAAATAGAGTGCTTCCTGTATTTCCTTTTTTTAAAATCAAATCAGGCTTTGTAGGATTATTTTACTTCCCTGAAAAATGAAATTTTCAGATACCTCCAGGACTTGGTAACTGCTTTTCCTCAAGAATCTTTGCCTGCCTCTGTCAGGGGAAGTCTCTATCAGGAAGACACTGGGATGTGGTTAACAACTTAGACACACCAGGACCCCACTGCAGTGGGTGAAGCTAAAAGAAAGTACTTAATCCTTAAGCTGTTCTGATGCTCCTCTGACTCTCCCTGAGAGGACTAAGCTCTTCACACATTTTCCGCTCCCATGTCAGGGCACCACAAAGGATGGCTGCCCCTGCGGGAAGCAGCCAGGAGCAGAGGGTCGTTGTGGGTCTGCAAGGGTTGTGCCCTCCCCAGCCAGGGCCCATCCCACAGCACCCTGTAAGGGAGCAGGGATGGGATGGGGATGGGGACCCAGGCCAGCCCAGAGCTTCATGACTACCCCACAGGGTAGTCATGGGTAGTGATGGAGCAGGTCTGAAAAGCCTACTCTTTGAAGTAGTCTTTGAAGGACTAAGAAGTTGGACTAAGAAAGCGTAGCTGCTGATTCCTCCTCCCCATTTTCTGCTTCAGCAAAGAAAATTGGAAAGCTAAAGGAGAGAGCATGCAAAAACTGCAGACAGTCTGAAGGAGAAAATACATTTCAGGAGCAGGTGCTGCCAAAACAGCTTAGCTGTTGGCAACTGCTAGCAAGCTGCAAATTTGAAATAGGCAGCAGTAGCTGGTATTGGTGGCAGTCCAAATTCCAAAACCCCAGTTTCTCCACGGATTACACAGATAACCTGTTAAGAGGTATTATTCTCAAATGCTGCAGGGCATACTGAAAAATGAATCTGCTATAGGGAGGCAATTTATCAGCAACACTTTAAGCATGGCTGCACTTGTAATAATTTAGCATATTCTGCAAGCCTGGCTTTTAAATGCCAGCGTTTCCCTTTGGCAGTCACAATGAGCTTTTATCTTAACCAACTCTGATGCTAACTGAATTTATGACAAATAAAGAGGGCTTCACACTTTTTTTTGTAGGCTGTGAGGCAATTCCAACAATCTCAAAAGTTAAGGAAGTGGTGACAACTTAATGTTTCAACTTCATCTCTGACCAGATTCTCTTAAAGATGCAACAGGGGGCACTGGCGTGACAGAAACATGAACAGAAAGACAGGTCTGAAAAACAACTAGATGATGGGACCATCTCTAGAGAAAGCTATTCTTCAACCATTGTAGTAATATAATATTGTGGTCTCAAAGGTTTGGGGGAATATATGTTGAAGTATGAAGATTCACTTTCAGACTAGCTGAATTTAAGGATGATACAAGAAAAGGAAGCACTATTAAAAGACCATTGACCACTTCCCAGATGAGGGAACACTTTCCCACATGATGATGAGACGGGATTATTTTGATACAGTTTTCCTTAATCCAAGTGATGTACTGACAAGCTGTCACACGTAATTATGCTTCTGGCCTTGCATAGTCTTATAATATATTCTTATGCCACTCAGCCCAGTTTTGGAGATTGAAAAGAGTAATTAGTGAGCTATACTTAAAGACAAAATCATGAAGAAGCTATTTTTCTTCTTTTTTAAACATTTATTTAAAAATAATAGTTCTGTGTGTTTCATGCCAAGAATTCGGAGATAACGTTATTCATACCTGCAACTTTTAGAGAAAAAAAGGTTGTCACTAAAAACAAAGTGTCTCCATTGCTTAGAATGAAAAAAAAATCCAGACAGACATATAAGAAAGTTCATTAACAACATGAAAAAATGCGACTGACTTCTGTGCCCAGAGAGGTGTTAGAGAAAGGAGGGGAAGGCAAGCAGCAGGCCACCGCACAGCTGAAAAAATTCAAGTTGTCATCAAATTAAGCTTGTTTTAAAAAAATACATGACGGATTCCAACTATTGTGAGCTTGCTGGGAGTTGTATTTCATCCTTTGGTCACAGTAAAATGAAACATGACAAGTTCAAAACTCTCATACCTGGTAAATAGTCAGATTCTCATAAGGTATTACAATATAATTAGGACAAGTTATATGGTCTTTATGTAGACTCTGATCTCATGGACTGGCCTGTCAAAAATGCTGAAATTTGCTCCAAAGCTAGGGCATGAGACATAGTACTCAACATAGGCAGAGAAGAAACAGCAGTAAAATTTTAAGATTAAAATAAATTTGTAGGAGGAGATATAGCTATCATATATTGAAATAACACTATTAAGTTGATAAAATAATAGGTACTTTTTCACTATAATAGAAGTCCTGTCATATTTAATTTTTCATTATTTTAAGTATAATGGACATACTAAGATTTCCTTCTCAGCTTCTGGCTGAGCATAAGACACTGAGGTTATTCTCATAACTTCTGCCATCTAAAAGTCTGGTTTAGGATAGTTACAGTCACTGGCAGGGGAGAGACCTTTTCAAATCATTTTCATCCTCCCTGTCTCCCATATTGACTATACAAGAAACCTGGAGAACTAACTTTGAACTAACAGAAAGACTTCTTCACTAAATAATGTATATACCTCACACAAACAATGTCTATATTACAATGTACCAAAAGGTACTTTTTTCATATACTTCTTGTTTGCTTTCAGGTGAAATATCTTTTTAGTAAAGAAGGTTTTTACCCAAAAAAAGTTATTCGGTGTTCATTAGGAATACAAAGAACTATAAACAAGTCCTTCCAAACATAATTTCCTCATAACTTCCTAACAAGTAACATCCAACAGCGAGTAAATCCACATCACTGGTCATTGCATTCCACCTCGAGTTACACCAGAGACAAAAAATTTTAAAGACCTGAAAATCCCAGAGGACCAAAATAAAGAAACCAAACAGAATAAAAATGTAGCTGATAATAACACAGTATTTGCTCTTACATTTGGAGAATATTCAGTGAAACCATTCAAGAATAAATGTAGTTTTATCTCACAAAGGTGGTGCTCTTCCCTGCAGTAGCCCTTCACTACGATCACTGTAACAAGTTAACATATGCAGTTTACAAGCCTCAGGAAAGTCATTCCACAGTGTTGGGTTCTGTTCTGCTGCCAGACATCATCTTCTGTCTTGAAAGGACTCAGATATCTATAGGTACCTCAAGGCTACAATGTCAGAGAAGGAGCTATCTAATTTATGTTAACAAGGAGCTTTAAAACAGAGATTTTTGATTCAGTGCCAATGGGAGATGAATTTGAAACACAAGATGAGTCCATAAACACATTCAACTGAGATTCTCAAAGAAAACTAAAGGAAGAAAAAACCCCAAAACCCCAAGGATTATAAATAATGCATTCCAAAGAAACTCTGAGAATTTGCTTGCCTCATGCAGAGTAGCATGTGAATTATATTTGGCAAGTCTCCCCCCAAGTGGGGAAACTGATCACAAAAACAAAGACTAATGATGCCATTACAGCTTCCCTTCCTTCTGATTTAAGCTGTAATCCTTCTCCAGGTAAGAACATACTCCTGTGCGTTGAAAAGTCAACAAAACAAAATCATGCCTCTCAGGGTTCAGAAGGAAATTCCTTTTCCTACATGGCAGATGGTTTTGGTCCGGCAACACTGGTTAACTATACTTCATATTTCTTGATAGCAATGATGCACATCTTCCCTCCCAGTCACACAGATGCCAGACACTGCATTCTCTTTTGCACTATATAGAGTGACTGACACTTTGGTTACTCCATAGTCTCACAGAGGTGATTTTCTTCCATCTTGCTCCTGACATAACATATTCTTGATGAGAAATGCCATAATATCTGCTATGTATGTTCTAAAAATCAGCACCATCCCAAAGCTAAAGAAATTCTGGACACTGATCACGAAAAAAAAGGTAAGATTCTGCTCAGTAGCCATATGCATAATAAGTCTTTGCATACACATGAAAATTTCTGGCCATCTAGACACGAGGTTACATAAATAAACCTCATTCTGTGCTCCCAAAGAAAAAGAAGAGAGAAAAGGAAAAGCGTCAGTGCTGCTGACTTCAAAAAAATAATTCTTCAGCAAAAGATTATCTACAGAAAAGGGGAAACCCCATGCTGACACAGCTCCCCTTTGTCATCAGCTTCTTTCTGTTTTCTTCCCCTCCTTAAGGCAGAAAGGTCCAAGCTGCTACACAAAGAGACAGATGAAAAAAAACAGCAGGTCCTTACAAATGAATGCCATTAAAGAAGCAAGACAGATATGACTGTCTCCAAAAGCAGAAGAACTGAGACAAAGGATCTCTGTTACTGGTCCTACCCTGGCAGAGATGGTGTGGAGCACAGCTAATTTAGACAGTTAAAGACAAAAGAAAGTTTACAAGTCTTTTGTTTCTTCATGCAGATATAGTGCCTGCATAATCTATTAATTTTCAATCAGAAATACATATAAGCATTTTTAAAAGCATGAAAAAAACAGGTTTTTCATCAAAAAAAAAGCAAATCTTGTCTTTTGCTATGTGTTGGACCAGGCAGTTGCACAGCTATTTGATTATAAACTCAAATGGATCAAAATGGTTTAGTGCTCCTGAATCAACAGCTCCTCCAAATAAGGGAAGCCTAAAACACACATCTGAGTGTAGGATAAAATATAGTACCAACAAAACACAGCTTCTCACAAGTGTCTTTTGAATAAAACAACTCCAGAAACTGTTGCCAAGATAAACAGCCACTGCGCTAACAAATGTCTTTTTAATACAGTCTGCACAGGCATTTTGGAAAAAGAAATTATCAGTAGAGTGTGACATAGCAAGAAAACTGAAGGATACTCTGACAATATGGAAAAGCAAAGGAAAAAGAAATGTAAGTGGATACTCTAGGCAGCGCAGCAGTAAACAAAGTAACAAAAAAGAAAGACAAGAGACACACACTAAAATGACCATAACCAGACATCATTCTTAAAAATTCATATATAGGTAGCTCTTCCGGACCTCAAGAATCAACACAGAATAATGGTTGTTCCTCTACACAAAAATAACATCTTTAAAGCCAAAAAAATGGAATCACATTTGAGTCATAGCACTTAAAAGTACATTACAATTGCAAATATTTTTTTAAAAAAACAAACAAACAAACAAAATGTCTGTAAGAAGTCCATAGCACATTGTCACAGAGAAAAAAATCATTTTGCATTATTTTAGGTTATGCAATGTGAAAGTTAATCAGAATAGTGGAAGAACTAAAGCTACAGGAATTATCTTCTCCAGAAGCATTAGGAAAATGCGTGGGCTGGAGAGAAAAGATATCATGACACATGGCAGAGCTTAACTTAAGACAAGAGCATATAGACGTATTAAATTTTAAAAAGGCCCTTGATTTAGAAAGGAAAGATGGACTCCATCAACATTGGTTCTTCATTGCAAGAAGTATGATTAGAGTCTCAGTTCTGTGGTATTATTCCAGTTTATATATTAATTTGTTTTGGTCAATAGCCAAACACTGTAACCTCAATAGGACAAGGTATGCTCCTTCTTGCAACTTTCTTGTTAATGAAGACTAAATGTGATGTAGACCATGGTACCATGAAGACCTCATCCCTGAAGAGACACGTGTGCAACACAAGGAGGATCCTGATGACTAATTCTGCACACAAGTAAATACATTCCGTTACCTTTAAGGAAGCTGGTGTCAATACTTAATTTTTAGGATCTCAAAGCATTATATGTAGGACCTAAATCTCCCCAGGTTCATACAGTGTTTAACAAGTATGAAGAGCCAGAATTCTCTTTTCTCCATCCTTTCTGCTTGAGCCTAAGAAATTTGTTGCGTTGACACATCAAGAAAATTAAATGATCAGTCCTACTCTTAATTGTAAATAAATCGATACATCTGTTGCCTGCTTTTGATGTGGAGCTGTTGTGTGTTCTGCTTCACAAACATCAGATTTCCAGCTGAAGGAAAGCATGACAGGTCTAATGACATGAATGGTGCTCTTTCAACTTTTCTTGACAGACCTATAGATTCAAAACTGTGATTAGCATGGTACCCATACATACAAATTGTTATGACAATCTATCATTCTTTTCTGCCAAGGGTAGTCTCTCTTCTGTCAAAATAGGCTAGTTGAAATCATTCTGGCCCTCTAATCCTTTTCAATACTGTTATACAACTATGAACAGATTTGTAACGGGTACATGTTGCCATTTTACTTGTGGTTAAAAATAATAGTTTTCCACATGCTGATGTTCAAAATTTTTACTCTGAAACATTCCTTACAGTGCTGGCTCAGCTTATTTTTGGGCACAGGCTACAATACGCCGAGTAAACGTGAGCTGAAAACATGGTCTAAAATGCACAAAATCCATTGTGCTACTTCTGCGCAGAGCATTTGCTCGTGTTGGCCTGTGCTGGAAAACACTGGGAGGCACAACACACAGTACACAGTGTGCCTTGGCAAAGAAGGCACATGCTGCCAATGGATGCAACAAAACTATGTATTTATACAATATTACGACATGGCCCTGCTGTTTTAGCTTACACAATTAAAGACACATCAGACAAAACAGAATTGCATTGCTTGTTACCCTCCATTCTGAGTTTATTATTCCTTTTATCAGGCAGATTCACTAAATTCAGGTTCATGTTTTTCACTCTAAGAGGTTTACATGATGAACCAGCTGTCAATAAACTCCTAAAGAGGATTGCAGCTCACATGTCATTGACGTGGCTGAGGAGGTAGAGTTGCTCCTATCACTCCTAGAAAGATTAGAGACAAAAGAATATTTGAAGCTGTGTCTACTTTTGTATTTTCTAAGCAGCAGAGATAATAAATTACCTAAGTCCACAAGAGTGGGCAGAGAAGTCACTGTGAAATATTTACATACCCTATTCAAGGAAGTATGGTATTAATTCAGGATTAGACTTGTTACAATAAGTTCATCAATAGCAGAGCTCTTCCTCCTCAAACAGCAAGTGCAGTGCCCTGCCAGACATACCAGTTCAATATAACTGCCAGCATGGCTGTCTGAGAGAAATGCTTTCATACTCCATCATTGCCAGAGCTTCACTTCAGGCAAGGGAGCCCTTACAAAAACTCTGCTCAAGGATACCAGGGAGCGAATGGCAGATGGGCTGTGTTTACTGTCCTCACCAACCAGCATGGAAAAGGGAGTACTTCAGAAAGTGTGAGCAAAAGCTTCAGCCTTTCACAGCTGCTTCTGAATGATGCTAATTCACAGACAGTACTGAGTCAGTATCCTGCTGCATTTCTGAAAACTGTGAGTTGTTGTAACTGCCAATCTGTTTCCTACCTCACTCTGCCCAAAAGAAATCATATAAAAATGTGCAAAGGCAAAAAAAAAAGCTCCAAACATGAGTGCATTAGTTCCGAACCTACTCAGTTCTGACAGACCCGGCTGCAGTTCACTGTGCTGTCCTTGACTTAACTCCGACCTGCTGTGGACGGAGCTCTGCGTGGTCTCTGACTTCTGCTGGTCCATTAGCACAATTATTGCAGGTCGCCCTGCGGTCCCATTAGTACCTATCAAGCAGAGAATTGCTTGCTTGGTCACTGTCTGTAAGCATTTTGGTGACTCATTTATCAGCTTTTGCTGTATTTCAGAGAGTAAATCACTTGAGCTCCTTATGGATAGCAGGTTTTAAAAAAAGCCATATGATTTGCCAGACTACAGACTGTGACCTTTTTTTTTTTTTAATTCACTGGCTAATTTCTTCCATCTGCATTAATCTATTTTTCCATCAACTACATTCAATTTAACATGAACTTCAGTTCCTAAATGTATGACCACCACTATCCTGGAAAATTTTGCTGTGGCTGAGGAATGATTTCCAGTGCTTCTAACACAAGAAGACAAACCACTTTGATGCTAATTAATTCTAATGGGAGAGGCATTTAAAGTGTTGGGCAGACTGAAACACATCTCTATCACCAAGCACAACTATACTCTAAAACATCTGCTCCTAACAGTAAGCTATGAAAAAAAAAAAAAAAGGAAGGAAGGAAAGGTTTCTTTCTGCACCCCTTGCAGAGTGGGTTTGTTTTATTTTTTGAGGAGTCATGGCCTTCCATGTTTTTATCTTGTTAACATGTCTTATTTTTGTTTGGAAGATCAAGCTGTAAGTACTGACCAGTGCAAGGTGTTCAAAGTAAGCAAGGAGTGCCATTAACTTGTCTGTTTTGCTTCAAGGTTTGGGACTGGGAGTTTCGTACTTTTGTGGTAACTGCAGCTTTGGGTGGAGCTAGGATTTTTTTATCCTAACCGAGGACTGACCACATCAGGGTCTGGCTTACCATCATGACATTAACTTGTTTTTATCTAATTCACCCCATAGCTCACTACACCCTGGCCTCGCTCTGTATTTCAAGTTGCATTTCAGCTTCAGCCAGTGTTCTTCTGTAGCCACATGGAAGATTTTCCATTCATCCTTCTCACTATTTCTACTGTCTCTGCATTTTATTGTCATCTCTCCTTCTCCTTCCACCAGTGTCTCAGACTCCTCTCTACCCCTTCCATGCTCAGCAGCAGCTCTCCAGTAGCCTGGGAAGAGGCTGAGGCATATTTTTGGGCAAATACTTACTATGAGCTAAGTTACCCAAGCTCTCATCTGTCTGCCCTGGCTACCAGGAAAGATAGTAGCCTGCAAACCCTTCCTCTCCTTTTTGTTCAGGCCCTCATATTTTCAACAAAATAATAGTCACTGGAAGAAGAAGGAAGAGGAGGAGATAAACAAAACAATGCTGATAATCAGTAAATTTACTTAGAAAATAAAATACCAGAGTTACAGTTGCACTTTCAATGGATGTTTCATTATTTAGAGAGAGAGAAAGTGATAAATTGAAAGGGTGAAACCAAAAATAAGAGTACCTTGGAACCTAATGGCCTATACACTTACTCAAGAGCTCGGAGGTGTGTGCTTACTATCCCTCAGACCAGGGTGGGAATTGTACATCCACCTCCTACTTCTTGAGTAAAGTAATTAAACAGGGCATTTACTGTTAAAGAACCCCACCGGCAATACTTCTTTTTTTATTGAACTATGAAACCAAACTACCCTTGTCCTGGGCTCTCTCCTTTTTTCCTCCTGTGCTCTCCTAAGTTCATGGGCTCCTGCCCCACCTCCGGTTCACTGACATCCAAGCCTTAAAGCTGAATAGTCAAACTTACTGTCAAACATCAGCTTCCTCTCCATTATGCCCTTTCTCAACTATTTTCAGCTGCATTTTCAGGCTTTGTCTTGCTCAGTACTTCAACTGCAAGGCCTGGGCCCATGGAAAAGTTATCATGCAGATGATTTACCGCCCAACAGCTGCACCGCAGTGGCTGCCTATTCGCACGTCGAGCTGATGCAGCACTACATGTAAGGGCTCTGGATTTCCAGTGCTTTGTCACTGTCAGCAAAGACTCCACTGTTCTTCCCCATGTACAGATTTTGCACACCTACATGGCAGAAAACTGGGGAGAAAACTGAATTCTTATTAATTAGTACCTGTTGACCACCTGCTAGTGCAAAGTCCTGATTCCCACAAATTGTTTAGTATGTCAGAGCTGCCACTCGCACATAGGCACATCGGCCAGGAACGAAGCACATAGAACAGTTTTTTTAAAAAAAACTTAAGGGATACCGAGCAATTGAGCAATTTACTTCGTCTTACGTTGATAGCAACTCCTCACATCAGCTATTTAAGCCCCATGCATGCCCTCCTGCTCAGCTGTGACTGTCTCTGTGCAACACATTTCTTTTCAAAGTCTGGCTGTCTGCTTGGCTTAACCCTTCAACCTTATAATGTAAAAAAATCATTGCTGACATTAAAAACCTTCCTCCATTTAAATAGAGGTTTACATGAGGAAACAGCTGTCCAACCCCAAAGAGGATTGAAGCTTGTATGTTACTGGCATCTTTCCACAATTGGCCTAAGAGGTCTAATGAAGACGAACCCCACATAACCATATTATTAACCATTAGGAAGAGGACAGCTGCTTGCAAAATTCAACAGTTTTGTGCAATGTCACAGGGACTCAATTGAAACATTTGATCTTTGGAGGCTGGTACGCTGCAAATTTTTCACTGAGTGCTGAATTCAATGTTTAGCCTGACAGTGAGAAAAATGTGATGCAGTTAATTAGTACCCCCTAATTCTTTCAACAGAGCACTTAGAAAGAAAAATTAATAGGGGGGTATTTTTGTTTACCAAAATGTCCTGTCAGGATCAAAAAGCATTTGAGTGGCGACATGGGAGTGCTATGGTTTTAGTCTGCCGATGACAGAACAGAAATTGTAGTACATGATCAATCTGAGATATTGTGAATGAGCAATAAGCACTGAGATGATGAATAGTACACAACAACAGAGAAATTACATATCTCTGAACACAGGGAAATTTATCATGAGTGACGTCTGTGTCTATATGTTTCATTAACAGCAAAAATTAAGTTCAAATCAGTCTTTTGCTGAACACACATCTTTTGCTCAAATGAAGACAAACACTAGCTTAAGTTATGCCATACAACCACATTTCTGTCTTCTTTCCATTACTACTCCGAGCTTTTTTCCAGGAAATGGGCAACAGAGAGTTAGAAGGGGGCAGCAGAACTTTCCGATAACTTATTTATTTGCCTATTGTGCATAATGTTGTCTTTCTGTTATACTTCCTACTGTTCAAGCTAAAGGTTTCCTAGAGCTTCTTATTGCTTCTTTTGAGTTTTTCAGCTTTTGAATGGGATTTTGTGATGTGGTAGGGGCAACAGCAGGGAGCTACAATCTGAGCTAAGAGAGTCTCAGCAGTCCCATGCCCCTACACAGTTTGGTCATGACAAGCTGTGTTGCGGCCACATGCCTCCATGGTAGCAACAAATGCTTGAGAGAGTATATTCAAAACCAAATGAACCAAATTAAATCAATTAGTAAAGTTGTGACTTTAAAATTTCTTTAATATTGTTTGTTCACAACATTTAAAGACCCTCTCAGGTAATCAAAAATCAGAAACATTCACTACAGATAAGAAACGGAAAGAAAGCCAGAAGTGTCACCATTCAGGCAGCAAGCAAGATCACCAGAAGCCACAGGAAAATGATGAATGTGGCAGTTTGCTGTGAAGTCATCTATCTGTCCTGGACTCTTCTCTAATGTTTGTGTGATTGACATGAAAAATCAGAACAGTTCCTACATAAACATGCAATTATGGTGTGAAAATGACCACTTTCCCTGTTTGACTGTTGAACAGAAGATGATCCCATTTTATTCTAATATCCAAAGATCAAAATTAGTCTTAGGACACACAAAAAATGTGTTTTGAATGTTTTTGAGTCTTTTTTTTCCTCAGTCTTTTTCCCATGTCTGAAGAAGCTTTTAAATTGTCACATAAATTTTACTTATTTAGACAGTAACCATGTCTTCTTGACATCTAATTCTAAGTCTCATAAATGTCCTTTAAAAGTAGCAATACATCAATGTAATTAAAAATCAAAATTGAGATTTATGATGTCTCACTGCTAAAGGCACAACTTCACTTTCATATTGACTTTTCTCTATACAATAGCTTATCCTCTCCCAGCTTCTCCAACTAACAGGAAATACAGTTGCAATTTTTCCATCGTATTGCTGCAAACGGTGAATTCAATAGACGTTTTTAACTCACTGACCTCACTGCAAGTACCTACTGATCCCGGGACCCCAGATTCAGGGCAAAGGAAGGGTTGGATTTGGTTGTTTGTTTTTACTTTTTCTTACATAAGTGAGCATTACGTAAGTGAAACTGAGACAGGAGAAACGCTGAGAGAAATAGTTTTGCCTGATGAAACACAAATTCAAGCAGATTCCAAAAAAGAGATTATTTTTTGTTATCCCAGAGGTTAATCTTCTTAATGAGGCACAAAGATTCAAGAAAAAAACTTCCAAGGACTATCATATTAAATGACCAGCAAATTCCAGGGACAAATTCATCCAAATATAACCTCAGTGGAGTAACACTAGGGCTTGGTTTCATCACCTTCCTTTCACAGTCTAATTTCACATGAAAAGTTCACCACATAATGAATGTACAACTGCCAACCTTTTTCTTTCCTAAGAAGATAATGTTATTATCTGACCACCTAAAGGAGGTACAGCCAGCAATTACATCAAAGAAAGAAAGGGACCAAAAGGGCAATGTGAAATGAATGTCACCGGGTCTAGTTACTCTATTACCATGCTCTTCCACCACCTTCCACCACTTTTCTATTCTATTGAATGCCCTTCTTTTTTCAGTAACATAGTTTTAAATAGCAACACAAAATAATTGGTTGCATGGGATTAAGAATTACTATTCATCTCATTTCTATAGATGGCCTTTGAAGCTCACTGACTCCTAAGCTGAAAACAGCTGACTTCACTCCTTTCCTGTGGACCACAAAGGACGATTTCAGATTCGGTTGATATAAAGTCATGCCGTTAGGCTTTTCCCATGGAAGTAGCACTGACTCTGATGACGCCAAGGCAACCGAGGCACCTTTTTTGTGGCCTCATCCTGTAGGTGCAGAGACATGATAGAAGAAAGCAGCCTGTGCTTTTGGAGATGTCAGGGCTGACCTGAGGAGCGTTGCCCATGCAGCCGCAGAGCCGCCTGAAATCTTCCCGCAAGGTAAGGGGCTTAGGAAGGTGGCTTGGGCCAATGTCTGTCAACTGCAAAAGCCACTCTCATGTAACTGTAATGAAAAAGAGCCTGGTCAATCCATTGTTTAAAGGCTGAGGAGAATGAGACGTGCAAAATCAAAATCCAGACTTCACTGTCATTTTGCACTAGTTTAAAACCTGTATTTCTGATAGACTAAACTACACTGCATAATGCAGTTCTGTGTAGATGGACACCTAGGCCAGGTGCATTCCCACTGAATGCCACTGGAGCTCATTCGTAGTCCACTCCTGCATTTCCTGCAGCGAGCAGGACAGAAGGAAGTATGTTGCTCAAAAGAAGGCTGGCAGGCTTATTTCAGGGGGAAGGATGCTCCAGAAAGACAAAGTCATTGGAGTGACCACTGTGGATGGTCCAGACCTCCTTATGCAGAGCCTAGGGAGCCTAAGGCAACACAGTAAAAGCTGGAGTCAGAAGGTACTGTTCTTCAATACACAAGGTAAATGAGAAGGCATTTTGACAGGCAGGCAGTCCGAGACAATATGCACATCCCACAAAATACCTGCAGGACTGCACTGCAGTCAAATGGAAATGTTCAGTCCAGAACAGGGCGGAAAACTATCTCCCTGAGGAAAGGGCCCCAGTTAACTCAAGAACATTTTCTTGAAGGTAATTTTAACAACCAAGATAAATCCCTTGTTCTGTAAAACAGATTCTTGGGAAAGTCTTGTCTCAGCGTACATTTGAACAATTTAAAGAACCTGGGAATCTTGTCCCTGCAAGATAATTCAGCAATTTAAGTTAAGTAGATGCATTAAAACAAACCATACAGACATGCCAATTTAGTGAACTTCTTTATGGGAAAAAGAAGATTTGGTCTCCTCTTTTTTTAATCATCAGTAGTTTTCTTTGCAAGCAAAAGAACAATTTACATTAAAAGCTAATTCTCATTCTAATGAAACTAATCAAACAACTCAACTCGTGAGTCTGCAAAGGTTTATTCATGGTTTTATCTGCATTCTGTTGAGTAGTTCCAATGATTTAAGGGTAATTACTCATACTAGAGGCATCACATCAGTATTTTAACTGCACCTAATGTACATTGGCTAAAATACATGCTAAGAAGAGACAGATAAGATTCATCTCCACAAGAAAAAGAGTCAATATTGGAGGAGTGATAGAAGTAAAGATCAACAAGGACAAATTTCAGGAGATCCTTTCCTGAGCCCATAATATATTACTGTAGAAGATTAGATACACATTTGTCTGTAAGGGAGCATGGGGATGGCTCTTTAATTGTACGTCAATTCCTAAATCACACACAGTAATTACAGATTCCTTAACAGGAAAATGGTGTTATCAAAAGACCTGGAGCTACTGCCTGCACTTGCAGGAAGGTGGACTCACCCACGATTTAGTATTTTTCTTCTCTGGCACCTGTGACCATGATTTCCAAACTGTGGTTCACAGGTTCACAGTAACCTGTGTATCACCGGTACACAAATTCGTATCACTCATTGAAAAATAACAGGAAGACATTTAGCCAGAAAGGTGAGAGTTGGTCCATAAGAATACAATCCCGGGTTTTGTTTCTGTACCAGGATTGTTAACAGGACTTGTAGCAAGACATATATGTGAATTCGCAAAAGAAAAACCTTATCTCCAGATGCACTCAGGCCTTCCCTTCCCCTGCCTGCTTCTCATCCTCACATATACGTTGGACTTACCGTGCTCTCTCAAAACAAGACAACGTTAACTCACCCCCACCACATGCCAAACTGAAGAACTTTTACAAGATTTAATTCTGTCAGTAAAACTCTTAGTCAACACAACAAATCCTCAAATACACCAAAAATCATTTCTAAACGATTTATATGGCTTTTGTGGTCAAGCTGTTAATTTCATTATTTTTTTAATATTTGGAAAACATAGCTATAATGATTTCCAGTTCTCACTCTGGCAGAAATAATTCCAGATGCACATAAAACCTTGACTTGGTTTGCTGTAGACTTATAGGACACATACTATAGGTAAGTAAGGGGTGCAGCAAAGCCCATCCAGCTAGCCTGGCTCCCCCTTGCCTAGATCAAACCTCCTTTGCTCCCAGTATAAGCAGGTTTCCTTCTAAATGAGATGCAGGGGCACAGGACAGATTCAGCCCTGCCCAGCAATTCAGGGATGTGACTAGCATGCCCAGAACTGTGGGGACCCCCTGAGACTGCACCTCCCACCCTGCCCGAACAGCCGTGGATAATCACAAGAAGAGGAGGGAGGGAGAGAAAAAAAGGAAATTCTGTTCTTCGGATGAAAAGTCTAGCTGTCTACAGGTAAGACTTAGCCAGGATTCTGATCTGCATTACACTTTTGATTGACTTTAATTAAGTAATTAAATAAATTTTATTTTTATGGTTATTTAATTGTAATTAATGTTAAAATATAATCTGGTTTAAACTTTGAATCACTATTGAATCATTTAAATGTTGAATCACCATCCCTGGAGGTATTTAAAAGATGGGTAGACATGGTGTTTAGGGACATGGTTCAGTGGTAGTTTTGGCAGTATTAGGTCAATGGTTGGACTCGATGGTCTTAACTGTCCCAACCTACATGATTCTATGATTCTATCACGTTATGATTCTATGATTAAACTGCTTTGAAATCTACCATGTTTTTTCCTGACTTGTAGCAGCGCACCAAGAGTCTTCAGCATAAGGTTCTGGAAATCATGCTGGCACTCTACTTCACCACTGCAGTGTAAGCCATCTTGCTCGATACAGACTTTCCCAGGCAGCATTTCTGCTCTGCAGGAGCTCAGGTTAGGTACAGCATTGCTCTCACTTTAGGCTCTGTGAAGTCACCTCTACAAATTCTCAAAACTACCCAAAAAGGTTGACAGTCCACTCTGTCTGCCTTCCACATGCTGCAGTTGCTGCTGGTGCAAAGCTTGCTCCATCCTGATATCAAAGGGGTTTAATAGAGTGAATGTGTGAACAAGAAAGGTTTAAAAAGCCACCTACAATATTTTGAGGTCTATAAAATATGTCTGAACACTTACAAATGCAATTGCTGATGTTTTATCTGTCGCAACAGGACAGACTTGCACCCCTGACCCCAAACCTGCACCTTTCCTGATGCAGGAGAGGATACGCAAGGAGCACACACTCCTTGTACAGTTGATATGTGAAGTATCAGCTGTCACAGTTGCATTATTAATAACATTTTAGTGTTCCCAGTCTTAACTGTAATGATTCAGTTTATGGCCTTACAATGCATTTTTCTGAAAGAGTTGAGGGGTGGAACATGAAAACTCTTTATGTCTGTGTGTTTTATGACACTTGGTGACACCAAGTAGGGAAGAAAAGCCATGTGTCTGATCTTGAAAACACAGCAAAATTGGCCCATGGCTGCTATTAAAGCTGAGATTAGTTCAGAAATCTGGTCATTCACGACCCCCCCACGGCAATTAAGACTGCTCTGATGTCCCATTAAGCTTCCTGTTCTCTATGTGGAAGAAACAACATTCACTTAATGAGCATACATATCTGCTCTGCAAGGAAATAAAAATTAATTTGGATTAGGAGAAAAATTATTCTGTTTGTCCTTATTTTTTACCTTCCCTGCATGGGGACAGAAATGAAATCCTTCCCCAGAGCAACGCAGCCGTCCTCCCCTGTTGCTGGTTTTTCACAAGAGGTGTGTGGCTCTCCAAGACTCGCTACCATGCCGTGATACTCTTTTAATAGCTGCAGCTCACTGCAACTTCTGGTCACTGGTTTGGCTGCCACCTTTGCAGATAAACTGGTTTGATGTAAAGATGTTTGATCCAGCTCCATCTCTTGTTGTCTAGAAATTGTACTGTCATCTTTGTTATCCGAGTACATCTGTCCCTCGGGGATGTTCTCCTAAAGAAAGTGAAAACAAATATATTAGGACTAAATTGAATTGACTCCATGTTTACTTCAGTACAAGCGTGTTAAAAATACCAAGCAGAAGATCTTTTGTGCACCTTTGGATATTTCTTTTGTTGGTTTATTTCCACTAGGAATAATTCCAGTGTTTTAAACCTCTCTGCAACTTTAAAATTAGCCATTATAAAAACCACTAAAATACATAAAGAGATGGCTCTTCTACTTTTTCCATGTCTACCGTGATTTTCTCCCATAAATTTCCCAGAAACTTGCACTGGCCCATCCCACAGAAAAAGCCAAAATCATCTCTGAGTTAGAGGCACAAGAGCCACTGGTGCAAAACATCTTCCCAGCTTATAACAGCACTGTTTCACCACCATGACACGGCTGTTCTCCAGCAGCTGTGGTGGCAGCAGCCCTGCTGAAGCCACCGCTCTCCTCCCAGCTCACAGGCTCCATCAGAAAGCCGCCGTTGCCCTGAAGCTCTGTCGTAGCTGACGGCCCCTCATTAAGCAGTGCAGGTACTCCAGCTTTATGAAGACAGTTGCCAGCGGCATTTATGAAACGTGAATCAAACCTTGATGAAAATTAGGTTCTATTATATGATTATTAATGGTGATTATAATAAAACTTAGTGCATAAGAGTCAAAAAGCTTTTATGCTCTCATCATTAAAATTCAGCATGAAAAGTTATAAAAAACACTTCAGAATCCCACAAAGTGCACACATCAGACACAAAGACTGACTTAAAGATCAGCCTGTCTTAAACGCATGCTGTGGAGTCTAATCACGGGAATATTTCAGTGTAAAGTGCCGAAGCCACCGCAGAGGACAGCAAGAGCCTCAGGAAACAGGATGTCAGCCTCCGACCCCCCTGTGGAGGGGAAAAGCAGCCTTGTTGGAGCACGTACCTGATCCTACCTGCGGAGATCTCAGCACAGGACACAGAGGTAGACCTGCAGGGCTCTGGGGCAAAAATAGCACAGTGATAGGGAACAGGCTCTGCTTCCGTCCCAGCAGGAGAAATCACTAGAAACAGAAATAAAAAAAAGCTAATGATGATTTTGTGCAGCTTTGCGCTCTCATGGCCTTGCAGGCTAGAAGGAAATGGAGGCTCCTGAAAGAAAAGACTGTCACCACAAATGCAGATCTTGGCTCCAAGCAATCTAAATCCGAATTTCCCCAGGTGGCTTTTCCTTCTCCAGTCCTGCATTTATTTTTCTTTCTATGCCCAATGCCCTTAGTTCTCATATCCTAATCTTCTTCACCTGTCCTTGCAAGTAGATTGACTCACTTGACTCCTCCCATCATTACACCACAGCTGGAGGACTGTGTCTGGTCCTGGTCCCCACAATTCAATAAAGATGCGGACAGACTGAGGGAATCCAAAGGAGGGCCACAAAGATGATCAAAGGGCTGGAGAACCTGCACTGTGA
The DNA here is from genome assembly GCA_013397275.1 of Burhinus bistriatus. Lineage (NCBI taxonomy): Eukaryota > Metazoa > Chordata > Aves > Charadriiformes > Burhinidae > Burhinus > Burhinus bistriatus. The sequence goes on from VYXH01004192.1 coordinate 489,874, forward strand.
GGAAAGACTGAAGGAGTTAGGTCTTTTCTCTGTGGAGAAATGAAGGCTTGGGGATGACCCCAGTACTTAAGTACTTAAAGGGCAAAGAGGACAGAAGCTCTCTCTTCACAAGGAGCCACAGGTACAAGTTACACTGGGAGAGGTTTCATCTCAGTATAAGAGAGAAATTTTGTATGGTGAGAACAATCATTCACTGGAACTACCTCCCCAGAAACATGGAAGAGTCCCCATCACCAGCGGTTTTCAAGATGTGACCAAACAGGGTGATAGACAATCTCATCTAGGCTCCCTTTCCCATGAAAGACTGGACCAGGTGGTCTTTCAAGGTCCATTCCAACCTGAGCTTCTCTATAAGCCTATGAGTAGCAGCCTGGAAAACATCAACATAAATAAGCCTTTGCTTATTTGTTCTTTCTTGGTTTTCTTGAAAGGGAGAAAAAAGAAAAGGAAGGTAGGGAGAGTGTGGTGAATTACTGAAAGAAAGGTGGCAGCTATTGGCTTCACAGGACTCCCATTTTTGAACATCGCTGGCATACATCAAGAAACACTGAAGATTTTTCAATGGATAATACTTGTCCCCCAGATATTTTCCTAAAGGGACAAGCACCATTGTGACCCAGCGTAAGCAACACAAGCGTGGCTGATGTAATACCAAACACACTGTCACTGAGCTGGTTCAGGGCTTCTCCATAGCCTGGAAAGCACTGAATTTTGGTGATCCAAGACAAAATCATGAGTGAAAGTCCTGGAAAGCCAGGCCTGCTGCTTGCACCATGGGATCTGAGGCTGGAGGTGTTGGGAGGGCCAACGCACACCACATGGGGGGCCACCACTACCCCACCAACAGCTTCTTGTCTCGTCTGGTAGCCTGCTGCCCTACCAGGTAGCCAGTTTTGCCTGTTCTAAAATCCCGAACTGCCTTCCTTCCAAATAAATAACTTTGAAATGCAAATGTTTCCAACTCCAAATGGAAAAGATAATTGCTCTTGTCTTCAGTCTCACTTTATATGTTTACATACTGGTTTTATTAAGACGCTCTGTAAATTGTAAGTGAGATATCTGTCCAGTTATTCCATTTTCCATAACATTTGGGTTGTCTGAGTGCCTGCTGTGAAAACACACAGATTTTTAAATTATGTCAGGCTATGGAAACATGAGCAGTAAACCTACAGCAACTCAGGCTGCACTAGTTTTTAAAAGATGAGAACCCAAACACAACCTCTAAAATTGATCCTGTCTCAACCCAAAAGTGGGAATTTTTTATCTTGAATTGAGTGAGGACTAAATTAGTCAGGCTTTCATATGTACAAAGCCTTAACATGAAAGACATTTATTTACAGAATTAACATCAGTGAAAAAATAAAAGAATGCCAAGGACAAGAAGCTTGAGAGAAAAACTGATGCGTAGATACAAAACCATAAACCACATTATTGCATGTTCATAAAAGCTTTGCAAAAAAATAAAATAATACAGCATCATTTTGCCACAAGAGACAGGTTTGATTGTGGTTACCTACGTAGCTAAAGCATTGCTAAGGCAACCATCACCATGGTATCTAAGCTTCTAAGATATCGGTGCATTTACCATTCAAGAAATCCTCAAACGGTCACATTTCTCTGTAGTTACAGAACTTTTCTTCACTTTAATTTCTTCTTCCTTTTTCTTATCTTGCAATGCATGCAGCAATAAGACATATGTGAGATGTTTTCATGTGTAGGTGAGGAGAGACTTTAGCCAAGGAAAGTTCGTTTTGGTTCAGCACTCTAGAGTCACGCACCAGCAAGGGCTTTTTAACCACAGCTAGAAATTGGTCCAGCAACCACCCATTTGGAATTTTGATTATAAAAGGGCTATTTAATCCATGTTTGTTATACCTTTTCATCCCTTTCATCCCAGTACAAACAGCTGAACATCACTTTTACAGTACTGGTGCAGAATTCATTTTTTCTTCAATTTCTCAGGTGCTAATAAGATCACCAGGGTACATTAAGTTATTTACAAGGCTTCGTGTAGCCTGCTTTTTGGTTGCAAAACAAAATGCTGGAGGCGAGTGATGTAACTGGTAATAAATCATCATCTAAAACATTATTTTCCTGGCTATCAATAAACACAGCATAGCATTTTTGCTATCAAAAATGAAGCAGAATTTAATCTTACGGGCCATGAGGCTACAAAATACCACATCTGCTCCAGGTAATGCCCAGAAATAGCATGTTTCCTGTCTTGCACATCTTAGTATCCAGCAAAGCCTTTCTCCCACCAAGACTGGAAAAAACATTACCTCTGCACTAAGTCACCTTCTCATTATCAGGCAGAAACCCAAATGCTAAAAAATAACCAGCTGAAGAGCGAGGGTGCGGTGCTGTGGAGCGGAGTGTGCCCACACACCCGCCTTACCCAGGGGAAGGAGAACACGGCTCTTGGAGAAATGCTCACACTCAGCCCTCAGAGCTTGCAGCTGCCAGAGACCCTCTCTCCCAAGGAAATTTCAGACCAAATCTCACCTGCCTGGGAAGTCTCTCTACAGCATCTAAGACTAAATAAACTTGTCTCCTGCACCGACTCCTCTCTCAGTGTGCCTCTGTGCTAGGAGTACTGCAGAGGCCATGGGCACGAGCTGCTGCGAGGAGCCACCTGCAGCCTGGCACTGACTGAGTACATCAAGGCAGACGTGCCACCAAGGCACCTTTCTATATATGCATCTCCCTCCAGATATGCATCTCCTGACAGCTTCCCCGCAAGTCAGACTGGTGATGTTTTACTGGCCTCCTGTGGCAAAGACACCATAAACTGGTCTCAGCAGCAGGGAGGAGAGTCGTTATTCTTCGCCTGTGGCCCAGAGAAACAGAGCAGGGCTTCAGCAGTACATCTCAGAAATCCTCTTATCGCAGACTTGTTCTTGCATGGCCGTTGCCACACATATCCCTGACCCTGCCATCCTGGGGACAGTGAAGGACCGTTCCCAGGACTGGTAGAAGAAAACTCCAAGGAAAACCTATCCCTAGAGCCACAATCTAAAACTGAGACTCCACACACACGTGCTCCCACACTACCACTGCCAAAACACACTTATTTACATTTATTTATTTTGAGTAAAGGAAGAGTAATGCAGTGTCTAATGTTGTGATGTGCAAGCAAGAATTCTCAGTATTTCTTAATTAGTGCATTTTCTCTTATAAATAGAAAGTGTTTCTCACTGTAGGAAGGAGGTAAGACTGGGTTAAGCATAGATGGTGTAACAAGTCACTTTGTCATCCAGGATTTCACAGTATGTTCCAGTGCAGCTGTTTTCCACAAAAATCTTGCCTATCCTAGATATAGGATCCCCTTTATCCCATAGGGCAGTGTTCAGGATTGCACAGAATAATGCTGCACTGACCAGCCCTCCCTTGCGTGGCTGAGTGGGAAGACAACAAGGCATGGTGTGCAGAGTGGGGCTGCAAGGCAGGCCACAGCAGATTGTCACTACTGACTCTTCCATGGTTTTAGGGTTGTCTTTTCTTGCCACCCATCAGTGGCAAGAGAAATGGTGTGGATAAAGCTTTATCATTATGCACCAACCGTACAGATAAGACTGCCTGAGGCTCCTGTCTAAGATGGGTAAGACTTCTCATGCTCCCCATGAATTCTTGGCCCAGGGCTGCAGGGAGGGCTCTGACACCTTGCTGCTCAGACACTGCTGCTTGGACCTCACTGCTTGGACCTTGCTGCCCTGATCCTGCTGCTCAGACCTTACAGCTGTGTTAGGGCAGCAGCCCCTGCTGTGTACACAAGACCTTGACTTTCTTAGTGCTTGGGCTGCTTGTCTCCCCCACTGCTCACAGAACTCAACACGGCTGATGGGGACACAGCACCACAGCTTCACCTGAGGACTCCAAGTTTAACAGGACAGAGGAAAAACCCTGCTGTGCTGAGTCAAAATCTGGCCTCTGCAAATGCCAGAGTCCCCAGTCTCCTCTGCACTCAGCTGGTGCTGGTGCTGCTGCAGTCCAGCAGCTACTGTGCCTGGAGACATGGCCTTGCCTCCTGAGGACTGGCACTCACTAGACACCGGCAGAGCTCAGGGCAGACATGGAAGTGGAGGCCTTGCAGGGCAGAGGTCCCTCACTGCAGTGAGGTGGTGGCTGGGCTAGAAAGTCCTCAGTGGGGAAGGAAAGGAGAAAACTGGGGTGGAGAGTCTAAATGAGTAAGGGGGGAGGCCTGTGTTGGGGGAGTAGTGAGGGAATCTGTGAGGGGTTTGGGTATAGGATCACAGAATCATAGAATGGTTTGGGTTGGAAGTGACCTTAAAGATCATCTGGTTCCAACCCCCCTGCCATGGGCAGGGACACCTCCCACTAGACGTGGTTGTCAAAACCTAAGTGAACCTAGCCTTGAACACTTCCAGGGATTGGGCATCCACAACTTCTCTGGGCAACCTATTCGAGTGCCTCACCACCTTCAGAGTAAAGAATTTCTTCCAAATATCTAATCTAAATCTACCCTCTTTCAGTTTAAAAAGGTTACGCCTTGTCCTATCACTACAATCCCTGATAAAGAGTCCTTCCCCATCTTTCCTGTAGGCTCCCTTTAAGTACCGGAAGGCTGCTATAAGGTGTCCCCAGAGCCTTCTCTTCTCCAGGCTGAACAACCCCAACTCTCTCAGCCTGTCTTCATACCAGAAGTGCTCCAGCCCTCTTATCTTCATGGCCCTCCTCTGGACCCACTCCAACAGATCTATGTCTTTCTTATGCTGGGGACACAAGGCTGGACACAGTACTCCAGGTGGGGCCTCACCAGAGTGGAGTAGATGGGCAGAATCACGTCCCTTAACCCGCTGGCCATGCTTGTTTTGATGCAGCCCAGGATGCAGTTGGCTTTCTGGGCTGCTAGTGCACACTGCCGGCTCACATTCAGTTTTTCATCCACCAGTACCCCCAAGTCCTTCTCCATAGCGCTGCTCTCAATCCACACATCACCCAGCCTGTATCCATGTTTGGGATTGCCCCAACCTAGGTGCAGGACCTTGCACTTGGCATGGCTGGTGACAGGGTGCATGGAGGAAGTTCAGGGGCTGGTCATGATGACCATAGTCATGATGGGGAGGGCTGCTCAGGGGACAAGCTTATTGTACAGACCTGATTCAAATAGGTTAATAGGGGAGACCATTTGTAGACCATGAGACAAAAGAAAAGTAATGTTCTGGAGAAACCGCCTGCAGGCCACTGGTGAAAGAAAAGAAGCTTTTTGTTATTTTCCTTTTTAAAGTGCAGCCCCACAGACAATTGCATCAATGCAACTCTCTGGGCAGAGAACCACAGCACAGGAGCAAAAGCAAGTGGCTCAAGTGGGACCTTCTTGCAGGAAGAAAATTGTTATCTAACCGCATCCCAAGAAAGCACAAAACCATGAGGCTGCAGGCAGTTGAGAAGCTAGTATGGCAAGTAAGCATGCTGAAGCAGATGCAACAGAGAGAGAAAACAGTGTTGATGCAATTTGGTAACACTTTTAAAAACCATCCTGCCAGTGAAACATCGAAGGAAGAGCGTGTCTTTACCGGGTCGCCTCGCAGTGCCTGTGTCCGGCAGGAGAGGCTTCATGCGTGATGTGCATGAGTTGTGCCAGCAGCACTCGGCCTTTCCCGGCACGCTTTCGGGGGTAGTTCTGCGAGGCAAGCACCAAAACCTCAGCAAAAAGAGTTCCAGTGCCGCCGACAGCCTCGGGTAGTCACCCGAAGCAGCCGCAGCCTGTGCTCGCCGGCCCCGATCCCGGCCCCGGCCGCGGCAGCCCGGCTAATACGCGGGCACAGGCTGACCCCTGCTGGCAGCCTGACCGCCGGCCAAAAAAGGGTTTTCCCGGGGCGGGG
>VYXH01004192.1:495813-524810 GCA_013397275.1 Burhinus bistriatus
AAGCCGGGTGTCACAGGCGGGTCCGCGGCCGCGGGCCGCCCACGACGGAGCAAGGGCGTACCCCGTGCGGTACCGGGGCGCTGGGCGGCTGCCGGGGGGATGCCCTGGCCGTCGCCGGGTCTGCCCCGGCAGCGCCTGCTGCAGCGTTGACCTGATCGTACGGGGATAAAACACCTGTCATCGGTCAGCAGAAACTGTTTCTGGGTAGGCGGGAATGGTCTGCTAGGGCAGTCCTACACAGCTGAGACAGATAGGAAGGGGTTTGTCTGTAGCTGAAGGTCCTCGATCGCAGTGGGTCGCGCTCAGGCTCCAGCAGTCAGAACAGCTGGGTTTTAAGAATTTCTCAGAAAAAAAAAAAAAAAGAAAAAGAAAAAAAGAAAATCAGTTTAGGGAGTCTCATCCGGTTCAACTGAAGATGGCAGTGGCACAGAGACTCCCGTCACCAACCAGGTAGTAAGTGATCATCCTGTTCGAAAGATTCATTTCCCCCTGTAATCATACCCCATGTAAAAGATCCCCTTAAATTACGACTTTTTTAAAGAAAACACTCTGTCCCTGAATGTCTGTGTACCAATGCCCTGCTCTTGCTCAGTGTTTAGTCTAAAGGCTTGGCTTGGGGAGCCTTTTAGAAGGAGCCTTTGCTGAAGGAAAAATGTGAGTGAATAGCTATGAGCTTGGTCATTAGGAGCAGGGAGCGCTGCAGGCACAATGATAATCAAACAGGCCAGCTACCAGAAAAAATAAAAATCCAGATAAACCAGTAAAATTCTTTTTCCTTTCTCCTTGCTTCTGTGAAGGAGGTCAGTCCAAAGCCCATGCAAATGAATAGACAGACATTTGAAGTGTCTAATCAGCTACAAATAACTAAGTTGCAAGGCACTGTAAGGTTAGCCTCCCCCCTCCCCACCACCTTTACATCCTAGGTCCCCATAGAGCTCGTGGAGAGAGGCAGGCACTGACCACCAGGCCCCCATCCAGCTCATGCTACAGTGGTCCCCTGAGACAGGGTCAATCCACCATGCTCTGGAAGTGCCTGTACCTCCTCCTGACCACCAAGGGACCTGGGACTGAAAGAGCTGTGTACTGCAAAGACATCTCAGCTTCAGTGAGCTTATTTCCAGCAAATGTCTCACATCAGGGACTGGAGCTACTGGGAACACGAAACCTGTAGCACAAGTACTGCTGTATGATTACTGGGGCCAACTCGGGGGCTTGGCCATTTGAAGACTTACTTAAGACTGTCACATCACGGAACCTGTGCATACAGCAAAGTAGATTTCTCGCTGGTAAGCTGCAGAAGTAAAGGGGGATGGAGGGTGAATAGCAATATTAATACAAGCCACGGAACAACTTACTCAGCCAACGCTAGTCAAGCATGATAGTTGCATCATCTGTGCACAGGGCCAGTGAGGCATCCGCACTGGAACCAAAATGGTGCCCACATCTTAGACAAACAGGAGAGAAAATCGGCTAAGCACTAAGCAGCTAAATACTATGTAAGTTTATGAGCCTGGAGATTCAGGGGGCTGTGTTAGAAGTAGGCTGTGTCAGAAGGAAAATGGTGTAACTTTGAGATAGGCTTTTTTGGATTTAGGTCTGTCTTTGGGGAAAAAAAAAAAAGGAAAGAAACCCTAAAAGAGACTTGTGAAATACAGCTAGAGACCATTCAGCACATGCAGCTTGCTCTAATTAAGAGATGCTGAGAAACCTAGCAGTTCTGAAAGGAAAAACAACCTCCTTCCTGTCATGACCCAAGTGTAAACCCAGAGAGGTTTTTTTCTTCTCTCCTTAAGCTATGCGAGTTGCTCTTTATGTCATAAAGTTAACGTTTCTGCATTCTCTTAAAAATGAAATCAACAGCAAACAGCATGTCTCAAGAAAGCTAAATGGCCTGCTGAGATGCCCAAGGCCTTTCATGGCACCTCTGTGCAAGAAAGTGAAATGGTTCACACAGATGAGTCAAACTCCAGCACTCTAGCCTTGCTAGAGGACTTTTGAGAGCTTGGTACTTCTCTATTGTACTTTCATAACCCATCGTTACATGGTCATGAGAAAACAATGAGATTTCATGTTCTCAGATCACGTTGAAGAGCTTCTGCGGATGACTGTTGAGGTCTCAAGGTAGAGACAGGCAAGAAAGGCCCGGCCCTGCAGCCCCTGCGAGGGTCTTGGGTCTCCTCAGCTTCTGCAAGTGAAGGCAGCACAGGATGACAACAACCCAGGCAGGAAAGGCTGTTAGGAAGGAGTATTCTGAAATCTTTAATGTCTTCCAATGCATTTTTATTGATTATTACAGATTGCTGGTGTTGCTATTTTTACTTTGGGTTCTTCATCCTTCAGATACATCAGGCTAAGACACATCAGTGCTCTATTCCGTTACTTGGTGCATATAGAGGTCTTTATGTCTTCTTTTTTTACCAACAAGCAAGACAGTAGGAAGGGGTTGATTAATTGACAATATAATTTGAAATCATTAAAATAAGCCTGGCTAGTCTCATCTCTGCTTCACAAAAAAAGAAAATTCAGGTTGCCAAGTGCAAAAGGAATACCAACATCAGAGGTTTTTTATTGGTTCTGTGCCCATACTCTACTAATAAAAGTTACAAGTTCTTAACAGATTATTCTAGACTTTCAAGCTGAACACCAAGCTCCCTAAAAGAAAGCGCAGAAAAAACGTTATTGCCCCCCGAATGACATATCTAGATGATTGTTATTCCCACAGTGTCAATCGTTCTTATCTCTAACTTGATAAACTGCAGGTGCTTGAAATTGCTGCAGCAGCTAGAATACTGATACACAATAAGTGTTCATGTCACATTTCTCCTGTCCGCTGTTAGCCTAAATTTACTTCATAGAAAAGATGATGATAAGGAGACTCTTTGCACAAAGGAATTAGAGCCTCCATATGCCTTGGCAGCTGTACCATGGAAAAAGATAATACCAACAGGTGCAGAAGAGCAGAGTTCACAATATTGCTGGTTTCTCCTTTATTCCAAACAAGCAGCAAAGCAGAATAAAATAGATCTTTTTCCTACAGAACCCAAGTGTGAATGGCGGTAGCAGTGAGATAGACTTAACAGTTTTTAGCTGGTCTCTTTGCCCTAGTATCGCAGACTGGAGTTTCGTTTGTGAAATGCCCTTTGGTGCAGCAATTATTTCAACTGGCAAAAAAAGCCGTGGACTATATATGATTATACTTTTCAAAACTAATTTAAACTTTTCATAGCCTGCTAATATGGCCGGAGATTTTACTTCACTGCAGGTAAAAATAACAGCTACGTGATTTGTTGACACCGGCCATAATACATCCAAGATAATTAAACCAAAGAGGGGACATTAAGGGAGCTAGTTAAGTATTTTGTATAGATCCATTTCCATATTCAATGCTCAAAAAAGTTGGAGTTTTTGTTTACTTTTAAAAAATTATTTTTATTTTTTTTTAAAATTGTTTCTTTCCTGTATAAATGGTTTCATGGCTATATTCAGAAATTAATCATCACCACAGGACAAAACTATTTCCTGTTTTACAATGCAGCAAATGCAAAAATAATACTTTTCTGAGACAGCCATGGCAAACAGCAAAGCATTCCAGGAGCCAGACAGTGATCTTGTAAATGGATGTAGCTGTACTGATTTCAGGCATCGTTAATACTTATTCTTCTTTCCAGGCAGCCAAAGGGATTTGCTTTTGTTCCTATCAAACTTCTGCTTTGATTTTAGCTGGGACAGGGTCAGACCTGATTGAGCTAATAAGCCTGAGTTTGGATCAGAAATTTCAGTGCTATTCTAATAACCTGCTCTGATATGAATTAAAAACTGACTGAACATACACTGACCAAGCAAGGATGAAAATGAAAACAGACATATTTAGAACTTTCTCTTCTGGATTTGGGCACTCCATTAGCGCCCTACTGCTGTACATGGCTTTTTAGCTGCCTCATGTTGCAAATGAACGGTCTTTTACATACATTCATACTTCTTAGATGAAAACGATCCTGCACTAGAAGGAAACATAGTACCTTCAGTGAAAACTGGTGTTTCCATGTTGTTGATGCCACTGGTTAATGTTATAGTCTTGACAAATTAATTAACTTCTCTCTCAGCTTTAAAGCAGTCTTACAAAACCAAGAGGCTGAAAGCGCATGCTATGGGATGTAGATTTGTGAAGCTGGCAGCTTTCTGCAGTGTTAAAGCTTACGAAAATCCAAATCCAAGCTAAAATGTATGGAATGTGAGCCTTTATCCAAAATGCACCAAGGCTAGTAAGAGTCCTTCCACTGACTTCACTCAGCTTTGGACCAAGCCCTTCAAAGATGTAAAACAGGCTTAAAATGCTTAGCTTGTGAGAGAGATTTGGTTACAAATAGAAGTTGCCCAAATCCGTGACTCCTAGGGGAAGGCTGAACTATGCAACCTCAAGGCCAGAAGGTCAAAATCACACAGAGAGACTGCAACCATCATGTCAGCAAGTCGGCCCTATGGGCATGGGCAGAGGAAAAGTGGGAAGAGAAGGACACCAGACCAGCCCTGATCCACAGCAGAAGAGGAGGTCTATGAATAGCAATGCTGTGGCTGGTGCATTTCCATTTTCTGGCACTGCTCCCTGGAGACCACAGTGTTTCCTCCTCCCTCACCCATGGCAGACACTCTTCTGATGTTGATGGGAATGCGTTTATGAATAATTTTATTTAGGTATCCCTGGGAAGAAGGTATTTCAAATATAGCACAGAAACAGAGCTTTTCTACCACAATAAAAAGGAAGGGCAAGAAAAATCTCCAAAATGGTTAAGCAATGTAAATGTTCCAGCAACCGGGGATTGCTTTAAGCATTTAAGAGGAGGGGGTGAAGCTACAGCCTAGCGGCTGCCACAAAGACAAGAGACGGAATTTCTGTTCCCTGACTTACTGTCTGTTTAACCTTATCTCAGGGCTAAGGTGTGCCTTGTCTGCTAAATAACATTCATACAGTAGGTTTCATTCAGCAAAGTTGTAAAATATTTTGAGATTTTGAGGAAGCACATTATAGCATTAACTGTAACCACCTCTGCTCATCAAAATGTTTTGACTATGCATGAGAGTACACCCAAGTATGTTTCCCTGAAAGGGGGACAGAGGGTGGCCTTTCTGTTTAGATTATCTTAAACACACTGCCCCTGAAGAGCAATTGCACTCATTGGCACTTGCGGAAGACAGTGCATTCCTGGGCAGAAAGTTCACTGCACAGAAGAGTCATTAGTGAGCCCTTCTGTGAATCTCTCCAAGTCTCCAGAAGGTCTGCAGCAAGAATGCATTTCTGAACCAGCTGCTTAAAGATCTGAGGGAAACTTGGCTGGAAGAATAGCCACATGATCCTCCAGTCCCTCGAGTATTTTTGGCTTTCAAACACTAAGTCCAGCGTGACATGACAGCCTTACACAATCAAAAACTCAGCATTGACCGACAGCAATGCGACATCCTGATGGCTAGACAGAGGGGGGCAGGGAGATGTGCGCCCACCTTTCCCTTTCCTTCTTTATTCTTATTCAAAGTTTTTTAGCCTCTAACAGCTCAGATGGAAGTGAAAACTTCCCATAGTGACTCTGGCTGTGATGCCGGGCAGCACACTGGCAGTGAGCGAGTTGCCCTGAGCATGTGTGAGCATCGTGCTCACCTTGCGTCAAGGCAGACTCGTGGGCACAGGTGGCTTTGAGCTTTTGAAAAGTTTAGATGAGTTTGTTTCACTTCTAGCTCTAGCCCTCCATCATCATCCTATCCCTTTAGAAATCCCTATTGAAAAATAGCCCCTGAAAAATACAATTTGCAGGTCATAGAGCTCAACAGAGGGCTGGAAGAAACTATCACCTTGTTGTGTGACAACTGGCTCCACTCTGCTCTTGGTCCCTATCCTTATATTCTGTAGATGACACCCTATTCCCAGTGCGGGACACAGGTACAAACAGGAAAGGGAAAGGAGACAAAACTGTTGATCCTGACACTCACATTGGTGACTCTTCTCCCTACCATAAAGCTAGAGCAAGATAGATTTGCACTTACTCTAAATCCTCTTTTCACAGTCAAAACAGTGTAAATGAATGATAAGGTTGGTGGGAATAAGGACTATTATCTTTAAAGAGATAATTTGACCTATCTAAACTTCGCAGCAATTTCACTAGAATACAGAATTTTCTTTACCGGGATACAATTTGGAAATCTCACCCTAGCAGTCATAAGAAAGTGGAAGACAATGACTAGATAATTTCATGCATCCCAAAGTCTTTAATTTAATCACGGATTGTACTTTAGGAGATATATTATTCAAAGATACGTATGAATTGCACATCAAACTGCAGACATTTGTTTCTTTTGCTTCATACAAGGTAATTGCTAGATTATGGATAATTGTTAGATAAAATAGTCTTCTTTTCATTTATCAAAGTTCACAAAAGTTACCTCACAGCAGAAATAGTTCTGAGTTAACAGAGCAACAAGAAATTCTAAATTGTTAACTTTTTCTGACACCCAAGTAGTCTGTATTTTAAATCTTAATATCAGTTATTTGAAAGTAAATCAAGTCTTTCTAATGCTCAGAGTTGTAGCATGACTAGTTTATTGCTTAGTAAAGTCCAAAAAGAGTTATGTTTATTCCATTCAACTTTTTTGAAAGTGTTCATGAAATGTGTTGCATTGAACATGTTAAACATTTTTTCTGATTTATGGCATTTTAAAGCAGTCTGTGGGTAGAGGCAGAATAATCTGTTCACAAAAAAAAAGAAAAAAAAAATTGTTTCTCCTCTGTTTCATTAAAGCCAAGAAGCTGGACCTCCAGGTTGATTTCTAGAGCAGAGAATAAGTGGACAAACAAAGCCCATCCACATGAAGAGGCAAAAAGACGTCTACAATCTGTGAATGACTGTTAAACATATGTAAAGCATTTGTAACGGAATGCACAACTTGTTTGTTCTTTTCACAATGTAAGGAAAACCACTAACAGCTGCTTAGCTCAAGTATTGCATTGGCTGGAACTGATGTGAGAATATTCCCTTTGAAAATACAGACACCTTTAGCTCAGACTTACATGCCCCAAAATTATTGAGATACCTTTTGTTTAATGGAGACAGCATTGCCGTCTGAATTTTTTACAATTATAAACTGGTTTCAGGGCAGTTATCCTGGCCCATTCAGAGCAACCATCTCTGCAAACACACCTATGCAAATAATAGGTCCAGGAGCAAGGGGTGCAGCCTATTTACAGAAAATGAAGCTATATAGCAGGGAGCTGTGGCCCTGCGAAATGATCCAGCATTTAACAGACAAAGAAAGCTTACAATCTCCTGCACCATGTAGCAAAAAAGGACAAATGTAATCCTCGAAGGTGTAAGTCCAAATAGTGGGTAGGAATTGAGATTGTTGTTTTCCCTCCATGTAAGAATTTGTTATCCACCAAGTGTTGGGTACAGTGCTGGGGTTCCTCTTTTGGAAACGAATTTGGAAGAAGGAAGGCAGTGAAGAAAAAAAACACAACGAAAAAAATTCATGGACTGGAGAAATGCCTTACTGCAAGAGTGACTAAAGGTATTTGAACTGTCCCATTTTTCAGAAAAAAAGATGGAGCAATGACTCAGTTACTAGGCCACCTTCAAAGAGGGAAAATATCTGGTACTGAAAGGCTCTTGAACTTAGTGGACAGGGCATGACACAAACTGATAGCTGGAAACTGTAGGCAGATGAATTCAAACAGGAAATACAGCATAATTTTTATGACTTTTTTTTTTTCTTTGAAGTAATCACATTGATCAGCTACTGAAACAAACTACTGAGGACAGCAGCCTGGCAATGTCTTCTTGACTAGAGTTATCACTGGGATACCTGCTTAGACAAGGCACGCTGCTTAGTCCAATGCTTGGAAAATTGGCTGAAGTGTGCAAATGTGCGATAAATATGTGAGAGTTGAAGTCGAGTGTCCCCCTCAAGCCCCAAATGCTATGAAAGTCCAGCTGTACAAATTTCCTTTCAGTCCATGATCTCAAAATCATTTGGGGTTAATTTTCCAGCTCAGGAAATAAATCAGTGTCAGTATCAACTCGAATTTGCCTTTTAGACCTTGGCTTTGCAGATCTTTGATAACAACCAGGGAAAACAGAAATGGTTATCACAGTAGAAAAAGTTGTTTCAAAAATCCTTGCAGTAATCTGTTCCTTTTGGACCTATAAAACCTTTAGGAAGCTAAGGCGAAAAAAAGCATCTAGTTATTGAGATTTTTTTGTACATTTTCATGCTTAAAAAGCAATGCTTCTGCCAGCAATTTTCATTGAACACTGTTATTTATAGAGCCACTTCAGCAATGAAATAGGAAGCTGTAATCACACTCTGCATGCTTTGGCAGCCCTTGACGTGGGCAGGATGTCTGAGAGGTACTGTATTCAGACTATAGTTTTTTCCTTTCTTAATAAAAAAGATAATAAAAATCTGTCTTCAGAGCTTTCGTATAAAAGGGGAGAACTCATTAGCTGAGAGAGACACAAAATGCAAAGAGCTCATTATTCCTTTTGCGATGAAGATACCAAGTTTAGCCAGACGCTGTGTTTTAATTGGATTTTCCAGCAGTAAGAGCAGAAGACTTTCAAAACCAAGCCTCCAAGGGAGAAGGAGAAGTGACTCTGTTCTTTCCCTTTGAGCCCCTGTATCCAACAGGACATCTCCAGATCTTTGCTCTGCGTGACTCCAGCCCCAGTGGACCAGATCCCTCATCCACCCTGCAGAGGAGGAAGCTGCCGACAATGAGTACCAGTGCCTGCAGCCTCTCCTCCCAGCCCCAAGCTGCTGAACCTGCCGAAATGCCTTCCAACAGGCCATACTTGAGAGGGGCTTTGTTATGTGCTCCTCTCACCAACCCAACTCTTGTTCCAAACCTGAAATACTTCGGCCCTTGCTTCTTCTTCTTGGGAAGCTGCTAAAATGGACCCTTGCACCCAAGGGTCAGTGGGACCCACAGGCACTAGCCTTGGGCAGCTGCAGTGCCGGGAAGGCAGCATCCCTTCTCCAGGTGGGCTCCTGCCCCTAGGCACCCATGTGTGCACACAGGCTCTCCTGCGGCACAAGCAGGGTCTGTCCAACAGCCTGGTGGAACATGTCACTGACTTGTGCCGTTGTTTCAGTTCACTGCGTGGCATAATAAGGGATTCTGGAAAAGGAACGCAGAGTGGCTTTGCTTCCTTTTAACACTCAGAATACAAGTGAAAAGCTCAGAGCAGACTGCTTTCTCACATTACTATGTGATACGCACTGTAGAATAATTCAAGTTGTAAGGGATGTGTGGAGGTCTTCTAGTCCCAACCCTGCCCACACCAAAGCTAATGCCAAACTGAATCCAGGTTGCTCAGGGCCTTGTCCAACCAGGTTTTGAATATTCCCCAGGATGGAGAGTCCTCAGCCTCCCCCTGCCTGCTGCAGTGGTAACCCACTGTCAGCATAAGAAAAAATTCCCTACAGGCAAGCAAACTTTTTCTTCCTGTAGCTTCTGTTTGTTGCGTCTTGCCCTTTACCGTGCACCTCTGAGAAGAGTCCAGCTCCACCTCTTCTATAACCACCTTTCATTGTTGAAGGCAACAGTAAGATCCCCTCAAAGCCTTTTCTTTGCCAGGCTTTCTCAAGAGAGAGACAGATCATAAACAAAAGCCTGCACATGACACATTCCGTATCCCTGATACCTGTGTGAGAAGTGAGCATTGACCAGCACGTGCAGCCTGAGGAAGCAAGGGCAGGGGGTTAAAACGGAGCCCCACCAGCCAGAACATGTCACCTCTGGTCAGCGTCACTAACATCTTAGGCAGCCCCAAGAAAACCTTTTAAAACCTCTGTCACAGATCTTCTACATCTAAACATTGCATCAATAAACTTCTTCTCATCAGACATCTGAAATTTGTACTGATTTGAGATTGTCTTAAGCTGCAACAGTGTTGCAAGTCCACCAGCAGCAACGTTGTCTGTGGTCAGCGAGGCAAAGAATGAAATATTCTGGTTTAAACTGAAAATACATCCCAAGTACACTTATTCCTGTTTACATCAAGCACCTAAGGCAGTCCAGCAGCAGCCCTGTTCCTGCCTGCTCTAATCCCAAAGGATTTTGTACACAGTAAATGGCTTTGTCCTGTCAAACGGCCTTGTAGGACTCAGATCTTTTTCTGTAGCTGATCAGACAAAGAAGCTACAGGAAAATGGCTTACTGGGGACAATATCAGATTCCCTGTGCTGCTATTGATGAGAAATGAAGCATCTGCAGAAACAATTGCCTAAGAATTGGAGCACAAAATCACTGCCATCAGAAAAACTACCATGTAAGGACTACCACCTGTCCAGCTAGCACCTGAAGCTAGCAAAGGAGAAGTTGCGAGCTGTGTGATGAGTCTTTGAAAGGGAACATAGAAGCAAGTTATCACTGTGAACCTGGGAGCGTGGTCATGGTGTGCTGGCTCTGGCCCCAGAGCTGCCCCTCTGACCATCCTCACTGGGACCTCTGAGCCAGGTTGGGAGATGGGTAACCACCGGTCACCTACTGCAAAGCACCAGACATATTCAGTGTCACATGTTAACTCTTCCTCTGATAAATTCTTTGGGTATTCACGTCCTAGAGCTGCTTTAGAAAACTGCTTTGGATGAAACCTTGGTTCCCTTGAAACATGAAGAAATTTGTTCTTGTTGCAGTCAATGACAAGTATTTCCTTCTTTGTATCTCTGGCAAAACAGAAAAATATACACTGCAGATCCATAGTTTCAGGCAGGCTGCAACAACTTAGTTTCATTGTGGTTCCTACATGCATGCAGTTGAACTCATTTGCTATTATTCGTCATTCAATTTGGAGCATTTAAGTTAGTGAAGCTGAAGCACATACGTTATGACAGCATTGGGACTTAAGTCCACTGCTGAATTTTGCCACAACAATGTCATAAACACCACAAGAAAGAGAAGTAGAAAAGTACCATGAATGGAGTGAGAGGGAATGTACAAAACAGAGTCACTGCTGACACCCTCAGTCACAAAATCTTCAGTACATGCAGACTTTAATTTTGGACATGTCGCCTAGGATGATCTCCTTACAGAGACTTAGCCAAATACACTGCGTTCTAGCGCTCAAACAGCCTCTATGTGCAAGACAAGGGCCATGTAATGAAATCTGATGCACAGAAAGGTAGTACTCTCAGGGCATTATGACCACGCAGCCTTTATAAAGATATACACTCGGAAGTTATAACCTTCATATATTTGGCACATATGGGTGCTAACGTGTGTACACAACACCAAAGATGTCCCATGATGGCCAAAGACAAGTGATCAAGTGATGAACTGGAAAAATTGGAGCTTATCTGCTGAGAAATTCCTTGAAAACAGAAAAAGGAGTGTATGAGGAGTGTCTCCTGGTACACCAGGTCCCTGCTCAACCCCAGACCAAAGTAGGTATGATTGTATGTGAAGTTCCTCTAGTTTTTTGATGGCCAGGTACCATTTAGATTATTAAGAAAGAGATTTTCTGGCCTCTAGCTAAAGCATCCAGTGTTCCTGCAAAGCATCATTTGCCTGGTGAGGAGTTTCAGAGACTTTGCTTTTCTATTAGAAGTTGAAACGGCAACAATATTTGAGTGCATGACACACAGCCAGTCTAAAAACGGAAGCAAAAGCAGCTGTCAACATGGCCAAAGAGAGATATTAGAGAACTGATCTAATAAAGAGAGAAGTACAATGTTTGTCCTGGCCTGGAAAAATGCCAGGAGAAGGCAGGAACAGAGGCACATTACAATATGTCATATATCACCCTGCACTGACCCTGTTGCCCCAAATAGTAATAAAAGAAGACAAAAGTAGTCCCCAAGTTGTCTGTGGGTACATCTGTGTTAGTAAGTAGTGTGGCACAATAGGAATGAATCTGTAGGGTGAAGGATTGGTGCTGAGGACCTAAAGTCTGCACTATACACAACTCAGAAAGTTTTAGTTTGGACTAGCCCTAGTTTGGGCTTGTGGACTGAATGCCCATCAGCAGTGAGAGCACCTCTCTTGGTTTGATTTCAGCCAAAAGTAAAGTCTGTGCACTCTGAGACTGCTCCACTGCATGAATCAAATCACAGCACAGGGAGGTGGTGGGGAGGTTCCATTCAGATGCGCGCTTCTGATCCACATTAAAATACCCCCAGTAAGACTGGAATCAGAATCTGCGGGTAGTCACATAAAATGGAGGAAAGGAAAATGTGTGCAAAAATTAGCACCCAAATCCTCAAGGGAAAAACTGCAAAGACAGACAGCTGTAACCACTGCTTGTTAAGAACACCTGAACAACTGTCTTCAAGGATAGACCAAGACAAAGCATCCTCTCCACCAGGGCAGATCCGGATAAAACTGTCACGGATAGCATGAAAAAGTTCACTGATTAGTGGGTCTTGGGAGCTAACAAGGATGATGCACAGAAAACGTCAAGGAGAAAAAGAAGAAAATTCATTACCACACGGTGCCTAAAAAAACCCATTAGATTATTCAATGATATCAAAGACCATATTGTTCACTGAAATTACTCAGCTTCCCTCTTCAGGAGAAAAATGTTACAGTATTGTACAATGTTCAGGAGGGAAAGAGTGTTCCCTAACAGCCTGACAGTCCCTCTCTATGAAATGCTAACACATCAGGGATCACCGAGGATATAGACATGGAGGAACAGCCCTTAAATTCTTAAAGCAAATAAGAGTTCTAATTGTAAGCGGTTATGTGTGTGTGCCTGTTATGTCTACGCTTTCAAAGAAGATGCTTCTTTCAGTCTAAATTCACATTTACTTGTTTTAAACTCCTTTCATTTCCTGTTTTGCATTTTTACACAGCTAGGAAAATTGCTCAGAGGCAGGCACAAGCACGATGCGCTAGCTGCTGACCAAACTTACATATGCAATGAAAAGTCTGCAGCCTAACAAAACAGTAAATACACAGTGATACAAAATACACAAAAAATACAAAGAAACTCTCATTCCCATCCTTGGTTGAAGTCAGGGATATAGAAGTGTTAGCAAAAACATTTCTTCTGCAAAACACGTATATTAGGTTGTAAGACTGTCACCAGGATACATGATCATGTTAGGATGTGGTCTGTGGAGGAAGAACCACAGCGCTGCTGCTGAAATGCAGCAAGATTAAGGTTAAGGCACAGCTCAGTGAATCTGTCCATAGACAGCCAAGGCCGTGCTTACAGGCCGGCCATCCCAGGGTAGCTCAGAGCTACCATCCCTCATCCTGAGCCCCATGTCCTGCCTTCCCCAGTCTCCAAAGATTTGCAGCTTCTGAGCAGGTGATGGTAGCTTTGTTCTCCACAGCCCTTCTTGGACTTCCATGGCATGAACTTGTCCAGTCACCTTTTGAACCCATGAAAACATCAAGTATTCAATAAATGCCTGTTGCAAAGAGCTCCTGGCCCATAACACTACATTGCAAGTGATATTTTATTAGAAGAAGGGTTTTCCTGGACAACTGCAAACATTCTGGTTAAAACCAGACTGAGAGAGGAACCCTAAAGCATCACAAAAAGACCAAGGACTCATTGGGAATACAGGAGAGCTGGATTAAAATCTCTGGTCCAAAATGAGATTTGCATTTGAATGTCCCACAAGCCCAGCATTTTACCTGACTTTGAGTATTTGTGCTGATATCTACTAATACAAGCTGTTTGAGTATCAGTTTCTCAAACTGGTCAACTATACCAGTTTCTGAGTATCTCTTGGGTCGGGGAAAAGGACACTTGGCAGTCTGTGGTCAGGGCATTTATTTCCTGCGGGTGAGACACAGTTTGAAGTTTCCTTCTTCCCTGGAATATATGAAGCCACCCAAAGACCCACAGCAAAGGAGGACACAGAATCAAGAACAGTCTAGGGTGGGAGGTACCTCTGGAGATTGCCTAGTCCAGCTCTTGCTCAAACTAGGCCTGGCTTCAAAGCTAGGTAAGGCAGATAATAGACTGAGTTACTATCAGTTGGGGAACCCAAAGCAGCCCAACGTTTGGGCCAGGCACTTCCTGAGTACATAGAATCATAGAATTGTTTAGGTTGGAAAAGACCTTTAAGATCACCTAGTCCAACCATCGACCCTACTCTACCAGGTCTGCCACTAAACCATGTCTCTAAACACCACATTTGCATGACTTTTAAACACCTCTAGGGATGGTGACTCAACCACCTCCCTGGGTAGCCTGTTCCAATGCTTGATAACTCTTCAGTGAAAATTTTTTCCTAATGTCTAGCCTAAACTTCCCCTGGTGCAACTTGAACCTCTTTCCTCTTGTCCTATCGCTAGTCACTTGGGAGATCAGCTCCCATCTCACTACAACCTCCTTTCAGGCAGTTGTAGAGAGCAATAAGTTCTCCCCTCAACCTTTTCTTCTCCAGACTAAACAGTCCCAATTCCTTCAGTCACTCCTCATAAGACATGTTCTCCAAACCCTTCACCAGCTTTGTTGCCCTTCTCTGGACATTCTCCAGCACCTCAATGTCCCTCCTATACTGTGGCGCCCAAAACTGAACACAGTACTCAAGCTGCGGCCTCACCAGCACTGAGCACAGGGGCACGATCACTTCCCTGCTCCTGCTGGCCACACTATTCTTGATACAGGCCAAGATGCCGTTGGCCTTCTTGGCTACCTGGGCGCACTGCTGACTCATGTTCAGCTGGCTGTCCACCAGGACCCCCAGATCCTTTTCTGCCAGGCAGATTTCCAGCCACTCCTCCCCAAGCCTGTAGCGTTGCCTGGGGTTGTTGTGACCCAAGTGCAGGACCCGGCACTTGGCCTTGTTAAACCTCATGCAATTGGCTTCAGCCCATCGATCCAGTCTGTCCAGATCTCTCTGCAGAGCCTTCCTACCCTCAAGCAGATCAACACTTCCACTTAATTTGGTGTCATCTGCAAACTTACTGAGGGTGCACTAAACCCCCTTGTCCAGATCATCAATAAAGACATTAAACAAGGCTGGCCCCAAAACTGAGCCCTGAGGAACACCGCTTGAGACCTGCCGCCAACTGGANTTGGCAAGCTCCTCCGCCAGCTCCCTCAGCACTCTCAGGTGGATCCCATCTGGGCCCATAGACTTGTGGCTGTTGGTTGACGTAGCAGGTCACTAACGGCTTCCTCTTGGATTATGGGGGGTTTATTCTGCTCTTCATCCCTGTCTTCCAGCTCAGCGGGCTGAATACTCTGAGGATGACTGGTTTTACTATCAAAGACTGAGGTAAAGAAGGCATTAAGTACCTCAGCCTTCTCCTCACCCTTGTTGACAATCTTTCCGTCTGCATCCAATAAGGGGTGGAGATTCTCCCTGGATTACCCAATGTAAGAAGGGAATGGGGTCCCAGTAGCTGGTAGGTTATGGCTCCTGGGAGACACAGGCGTGGACTTTGTGTGTCCTGCGGCCAAGCTCATCAGCACATCCAGTAGGCTGTCCTTTGGGGATTCTTCATCTTCATCTCATTCATGAGTTCTTTTTTTCATCTAAACACCAACTGTAAATATTTTGAAGTGTCATAGTTTCTGAGGAATAGAAGCCCAAGGCTTTAGGCAGAACTGGGTATGTCCCTATCAATCCGTAATTTCCGTTTTCAAAGCTAATACAGGTCCTTATTTTACCAAGGCACTTCTGAAAAGTTTATCCTCCACCCTATCCCCACAAGCCACCACCTGAAAGTCCACCGTAGGCTGGGCCCCAGCCCGCCCAGAAGGAAGTTTGCTTAAAACAAGTAGGTGATGCCTGCAGCAAACCGTACCAGGCAAGGGCCAGACCCCGGTGCACATGACAGCAGTGAGAAGGTTTGGCTGATGCTCACCTCTCAGCTGACTGGCCCTACCATTATGTAAAATTCCTCAGATGGCAATGAGGCATTCCCGGTTAGACACAGACGGTCTGAGGAGCAGCTGGATGCAAAACCCGCTGCAGGAGGAGGCAGGGATTTATGAATAGACCCGTCCCCCCCAATTTCCCAAGTCACTCTGAGTGCCTGCTCTACCAGAGCCTCCCTCGAGCTGTCGTGTGAAGAGTCATTCATGGGCAGCAAGTTTGCCAAGCTCCAGCTCAAATAAAAGCTAATTGTCCACTACTGGCTATAGCTAAGCACTTTCTTGCCTGTGCTTCTGAGCTTCTTAGTGTAACGCACTAGGAAAAATAATTGCAAAGGGAAATTGTATCTGCAGAGTGAAACATTGGTTTATAAATTAAATTAGTCCTATTCGGTGCACTATGAAATTTTAAAGTAAATCAAACAAGGTCATACAAGTACAAAACTGCCTATTTTGAAAAAAATGTATTAACAGTTATAAAAGCAAGTATAAAACACCAGCACAAAAAACTAAGGGGGTCTTCTTTCAACAGATTGTAACAGATTGAGTTTATTGTTTCAAAAGTCAGCTCCTTGACTGAAGCTCGAGCAACGTTTGGGGGTATAAGAGGCTCTCCCAATAAGTTTTCTTGTGCCTATTAGCGAGCGAGTGCATTCAGCTCTCCCTGCCTCACCAATTTTCAGGAGCATTAGCTTTGAGGTGCACAGCTCAAAGCTCATCCACGTGTATCTCAAGGCTTACTTTGGGTTTTTTCCAATTTTTCCAGTGATATTTGTATTCAAGGCCCTGTAATTAGCCCACTGCCCTTCACGACTGCCAGGTAAAATTCTCCCTGCTACTGATGAGACAGAGCAAGAAAGTTTAATTACCTAATCAGGAAATTAGAAGATAATTAACAGAGATTTATGAAGGCACATTGTGTCTTTGAAAAGGTAAAAAACCCATATTGCCAGAGCTACCAAACAGGTAGAAACTATTCATGCTTTAAACAGTCCCCTTAACCAGAAATCTTCTTCCATACGTTCTTAAATACAAATGGCAAATATTAAAAAGTGCTTTATGGTATGAATATTACTGATGACAAATGATACCATTTTGACAAATATTTCTGCCGACAGAACTCTGGTTATCTTGATTAAAACAAATTTCTAAATTACCCATCTATCATGAGATCTCCACAGCGTTGTGAAATTTGCAGTGGCTTCTATAGCATGAATTCTATTAGGAACTAAAATTAAGTACCCTTGCAAAGAGCCACAATGACCAAAATTAACAGACACCATTTATAAAAATCAGTCACCAGGGATAGATGCGCAAACACTGAAATGGTTCCTTCATAATCACCCAATTATTGGATGATGTCTCAACAGATGAAGAGATATTGCCTCAACTATACATATGCCTATAGGTTATGATTAATGTCTGACATAGGAGAGGCTGTAGTTTAAGAGCAGTATTAGTTTGAGAGTAGTTTGTAGTGCTAGATCCTGAACAGTTGCAATATCTCTTCAGTTTGTACTTAGTGTATGTTTTGACATTTTTCACCTTGAACACTGCCCTGTTCCCAAGAAAATGGAAAAAATCTTAAATAGTTGTGGTGCTTGTGTTATGACTTAAATATAGTTTTCATGAAGCATTTTAACCAATCCAGCTGTTCTGCTCAAAAAACAAATTGCAAACTTATAAACCTACAAAGTCATAACAAAAAAAATGTATTTCTAGCACAAGCAACTACAAAATGCTGCATTTCATGACTTGGCTGAAAGAGTACCCCTTCAGAGGGAAAAATAAATGCCCTTTGCGGGTGTTCAAGGAACAGGGATCAGCACCAAATGTCACACTTAGATTTCTGCTTTGGTTTAGTTTCAAGCAAACTCCCTTCCAGCAAACTTCCCGGCATCCCCACTGAAGCAGCTCCCGTACCGGGCAGCTGGAAGAGGCGCTTCGCTGCGGTCACCCTGCTACTGCTCCTCGCAGAGCACAAAATACGCCCCAGCTGTGCCTTGTGCCTCACGGGACAGCCTGTGCAGTAATTAACAAATCCAGGCTAATCACAAACCCAAAATCCAAAAGAAGTCATGTAACCGTATTGGCTTTCTGACGCTGGACTGGGGGGAAAATGTACGCTTCAAGTCCTCCTGGTCAGATGACAGGTGAAAAAATGAGATTTTAACAAATGGCCCTGTGAACAATGGCAAACAAAATACCACACAGTTCAGTGCAAGGCCTGAGACCAGAACAGGCCTCTGGCTTTGGGGTAGGCCTGGAGCACCCCAGCACGAGCAAGTATCTCTCCATTATATTTGACCAAACATTTCTCAGGAGTCATTACTTCAGTCAGGGATAGGTGCTAAGACTGCCTCTAACCCTGCTGGAGAAGCACTCTGCGTAGGCAATCTCTGTGAGGCTGCCGAGAGCTGCAGCCCAGCTGTGGCAGTAGCTGAATGAGGCACTGCCTCATCCCACAGATCCAAACCTCTGGTGGCTGAGCCGCAACACCACAGCAATATTAACAGAAAGCAGTTTTGTTGGGGCTGAGCAGAATTCAATAGGTGGGAACTAGTGCAAAAAAAAAATACCCCCAATGAAACAAACAAAAACCCCGCTCTCCCTTGGTGTGAAGCAACCAGAGAGGTCATAGCCCGGTCTATTGGAGAAGAATAATCAATGCTGTTATCAATTTTGAAATTACAAGGTTATAAGGCTCATCATGTTTTAATTTAATTAAAACAGAAATGTAGCAGACGGATTTTCTATGTTAAATTACACTAATAATTGGAATGGTACATGTAAAAGAGGTGAAGTTCTCTGCTCTAAGCAGTTCATGTCAGAGAAAAGAAATGGTTAGAGGAGACCTCAAGCATAGATCAAGCAAATGCAACAATAATTAGCCCTCCCGAGACAGTAAAGGAAGTCATGTGTTCATGCAAACTAGTAAAAGGCAATGAGCATCAAATGAGGCCTCTACAGTGTTGAGTCAGTGGACACTGCAAGCCTCTGAAGTGACATATGACCACAGAAGAAGATAAGGGTATCTACTGTCAAGAGGGCGGGAGGATGGCAAATGGCAAGCAGACTGAAAAATTCTGTGGAGGATGGGTTCCTCCATAAACTTGTCCTGTGTGACGTAGCTACTGAGTCTTTTATGAGACTTCAACAGCCTCTGGATCAGGTACCCTTTGCACTTACTGAGGCTCCATTTTAAAAGCCAGCTTCTCTGAGAGACAAGTCCAGGGCCCCAGAAATCCCCACTGTGGCTGATGCTATCAATTATTGAAGTCCTCTCTTCTGTACTTTTTTTACTCTTTTGCATAGGCTCCTGAAATACCACAGACCCGGTATCTAAACCCATCAAATGCGACAGAAGGATTTCTGTCAGCCTAAATATTCTCTCCGTTGGTGTCATGAAGATGGCTTCAAAGCAAGGTGATGCATGCTGTATCCTTCATAGAAGCAGGTTCATCCATTTATTTGCTGAACAGGAATGCAACTTTTATTTCATTCTAGGCTATCATTTTTTCCTATAAAAAGATATCCCTTTTTCTGCCCTTTTTGATAGGAAAATGCTGGGTGTAGTTATATTCCTGCAGAGATCAAGAATTTCAATAGTTTCAAGGAGATCACAGGTCTAGGATCAGGGCCAAATCATGGCAATGCAAGGGAAATGAAAGCCCAAATGTTGATTTATGGCCTAATACAGTGTTTACGTTCCACACATCTCAGAGTGAATGGATGGTTTTTGGCAGCTCTTCTAATGAACGCAGAATGTTTTCTTTCTTCTCTCAGGCAAATTAAAATATCAGTGGGTTCATTCCTCTTTTTCCTGTTTGATCTGTTCCTAGCTGGACTCACAGATTCTACAGCGGATGATGCTCCTACAGTGACCACATTAAAAAAGCAAACATCTGCCAACCATTACCACATGGCATTTTCTGAGATAATGCTCCATTTGTCCCTGCTTAGAGCAGTGACACACACAGCGTGTGCCTGTTGGAAAATAGTAGGATTATTGCAGTATTCTAGCTCCTTTGCCCAAAAATTGTAGGAAAGGTCATCCAACCTTCGGTACACAGATTTCAGTAATTTTCTTTTGTAAGCAGGACAGGCTGACAGGGTTTTGTAAAGCTCTTGAAGAAGAAACTGAGTCATCACTGTCAAAATATTTGCTCTTGTCTCAATTTCAGATTTTTTTTCCTTTGTTTTTAATAGAATCAAATAACCCGAACTGAATACAGTCGCTAACCTTCCCCTAAAAAATATATTGGTTAAGTGGCTATTCTGCAAAAGTAATTTACCAAAACTCCAGCAGTTTAATCTATTCTGTGAGAGAGACAATGGTCAAATCTTAACAATAAGAACCTGAAGGCTTTCTGCTGTAACAGGATTTAGCAATAACTTTTAATTAGCAGTTCAAAGTTAATCCTCAGGGGAAAATGTGATTTGGCAAAAGCACCCAGTCACAGAAAAAAAAAAATATATCATTGGACTGTGGGGGTTTTTCTCAGTATTTCTGCAACTACTGTTATTGGGAAACATTATGGAAATAATTGTTGCATTGTCTTGGACTAACAAGGTTCTTCTTACATGATACATTTTATCCCTTTTGTACTTTTTTTCTCTACTTACGAAAAAGTGGGCAAAAGTTTAAATTTCTTGGTACTCCTAATAGGCTTTAACTTTATTTAACACACCTTCTGAAGGGAAAATCAGAGGCAAATCCTTTGGACTAATATTCTGCTCTTCCCTTTTTGTCCGTCGACATCAGTTTCACATGTCCACAAGCCTAGATATTTCTTCTGTTTCTACTCAAACAGCATCCCCAAAGGCTTGAGGTGACGAACCATTTCTCCTCTTAGCTTTAGCTGTAGGAAAAGCCTATAACCCAGACAAATCTTCTCATAAGATCACCACAATCTATTCAGCTCTAAATTTCAGCAATTCTGTCACCTATGGATTCCCTTCTTTGTTCCAGTGATGCTTAAGACTAACTCATGGTGACCTGATAACTCAGAAGAAAGCATATAGACGCTTCAACAGGGAACTACTGAGGTCCAAATTAGCCTCCTACCAATAGATCAAAGTCTAAATTGAAAGTTAAGCTTTTGGCAACAATTCAGGATCTGCTCTCATGAAGCTACCAGGAATTCTGATAGTAGCACGTGAAAAGACCAACTTTTTTTGTGAGAGTTCAGTTAGCAAATAAATGTCTGTTTTCCATCTATGACTGTATTAAGAAATACAAAAAGATTCCTACACATCAGCTGAAAGTTGCAGCTCTTCAACATCTGTTTTATATGAGTAATAGATTTTAGTCTCAAAAAAAAAATATATATATATGAGTATTCCTCATAAAAAATTATGTAGCTACATTTAAGTGACTAATCCCCTGACCTCTTGCCTTAAGTTTCATTGAAAACCAAAAGTTCACAGCTAATTTGTAAAATCTCAAGCTCTTGGGAAGTGCGACAATTTCACCCTCTTCCTCCTGCAGCAAAAGCAGGGCTGAGCAGAACAGACTGTCCCATTGTTGGTCTGCAGACCGCTCTCTTGCTGGCAGACTACTCCAGCAAGATGACTGGAAAAATCACAACAGCTTGTTATAAATGCAGCCAACATGAGTAAAATCCATGAAAAGGAATGCTTCAGAAAACTAATGGGGGTATATAGCTGCTTCATTCGGTTTGTATTGAATCATTTTACTTTGGAGATGTATTCACTCTGCAACATCAATGTGTTATCCCAACATGCAGACCTAAACATACTTTTTAAACCTAAAGGTTCACGTTTTGCAGGCTATCTAGCCCAAAAAGTAAGCCTGAACTACTTCCCTTATACATAAATAAAAAAGGAGGGGCAAAAAATACTATGATCTAGTAAGTTAAAACAATCTTTTAAATATTGAATATTCTGGGAAAGGTTAATGTTTGAGACAATGCAAAGGTAAAAGGCAATGTAACAAAAAGAACCACTGAATTTTATAACATATGCTCGATGTGCCTCACTGATGTTATAAAATGCTGAATGCTCAGGTAGATATAAATGGTGTTCAGAGACTCTGTACTATTTGCAAAGTTTGACTAACTTTTAATACATATTATTTTATAGCACATACTAAAACTCCTCCTCTCAATATAACAGAACTGCATAAAACTATTCTAGAAAACATTTCTTGTAGAAAAATTGCATTTTACCTGCTTTTTTGAAGAACTCTTGAAGCGGTTCTTTTGTTTGAAAATAAAAACCTCCAAGATGAAAAAAAAAAAAAAAGGATGCACAGACGTTAAAAATAAAAGACTTGGTTCAGCTGAGGGAGCTGCAGGATGCCCAGTGTTTTCTGAATAGAGAGTTTATTTAGGTAAATGACTTTTTGTCGCTGTGGAATTCAGCTCAGCTCTTTGTAGAAGGCATCTCTGGATGAGGAGAGAGTGACATTGCATCCTGTGCACACTCATAAATGAAGCAGGAATTCCCAGCTTTGCCATCATGTGATTTCAGTGAGGAACTAGCACTCGACTTACTCCCAGCACCCGTTACTCCCTGCCCAAACACAGCTCTTCTGAAGCCCGAGATGGTTGTAACAAGGGGCAAAGAGAGAAAGAGTGTACAGACCCTGCTTAGCTTCACTGAGCAGACACTTCATGCACTGCCCTGAGTTTGGGCAGGAAGCAGGAGGAGAACAGAGCAAAACCACCATTGTTAAAATGCCACAGAAGTTATAGAAAAGCAGATTTAACAGTTCTCTCTATGAAAAACTGGTCATATTTGAAGGTGGGGGGACAGAATTCACTTTTTCTGCCATCTGAAAGTACTAAAAAGATTACCCTGACAAACACTTATTCTCATTCTTTATACTGGAATTTCAAGGATTTACAAATTACACTGCAGTACTCAATGTAATGTTAATTAAGCACCACACCAGCCAAATTTTTTTGCCTGTATCAGACAAAAACTGAGAAAAGATAATATAATCTACACTCCCTATACAGTATATGCCAACTGGAGAAACAGATGCTACGTTAATATGATAGCTACAAGCAGAGTAACGCAAAGGAAAATAATACAAAATTCATTCTTCAGAAAGAGAATGACGCTATTGACATTTTGCCTACAAGAACTGAATGTTATTAAGCAGTAATGATGGTTTCTGCTAGCTGAGCCTTCCCAAAGAAGCAATTGTTCTTGAAAGATGAGTAACCGTTTTTGACCTTCTAAGACTCAAGGCAGAGCTGAACACTTCCAGCTCCCTCAGGATTATTCATAAGATCATCAATAGTTATCTCCATTGTTCTCATTTGATGTGCATCACAGATGTACATCCATGGCCTGTCTCTTCTCTCTTGCTGCTGGGGAGAGGCGCTTCCTGCACGAGTCTGGTGAGGAAATGCAGTAAGGTGGACCATCATGCAGTTTCTATTAAAATGTTCCATTAGTGCTGTTGCTGGACATACTTAATTGTCCAAAAGTTTGTTTTTCAGTGTCGGTTTGTGGGTTTTTTTAAGATTGTAGAGCACAGGTAATGGATGCTCTTTTATTGTAAAATAGGTTCCAGTTTAATCTGATTGTCTACAAACACGAAGGTGACAATAGCTTAGGCTCTAGGAAGTTATTTACACCCCTGTAGCTCAAGAAGCGCCCGGTTATGTTTTGTGAATACAAATCTATTTACACCTAAACCCCATATCACAGGACAGCTGCTTCCTGACTGGTATAGTGTTGCAATAGACCTGTCAGCATCAGAGAGCCCTTTTTAATCACAGAAAACATGATTTCCATTAAATTATTCATTTGCAGGTAGATTATAAACATACAGGTGCCCTCCCATCCAATTTTATGGAGACAAGTGAATCCAGTTCTTCTTTGGAAGATTATTCTGATGCAAAAAAGAATCCCTTTATAAAGATAAATTATTCATTTCCAACTTCATAATCATTTATTTGTGTTTCTACTGCTTAGATGCTTTAGCCACGGCTGAGGGCCCCAAAGCAGGAGGTGCTGCAAAAACACAGAAAAAGACAACATTTCCCTCTATATAGATGATGTACAACACAGAAGACAGCAAATAGGATAAGGAGAAAGTAAGACGTCGCTGATCTGCACAGTAAAATTGTAGTATTTCAAGGGGGCATACATCAAAGGGATGCAGGCTATGCTGTTTGCCATGGAGTTCATCAAACGCCCATCACTTCACTGAACCTACATTGCCATTAAGATTTGTGCTACATCACTGGTATAGCCATATTAACAGTGGAAGGCCAGGCAGAAATCCCGAGAAGTCAAAAGAAATGTTTCTTGTGAAGTTTATGTGTTAAATACGTGACTACATGCACTCTAGTGAAATGGGAAATTAAACTCATGCTTTTGCATTTGTTTCCTATAAACCTTTAGCTGGAGACCTAGGCATAGAAGTGAGAGCATTTCCTGGTAAATGTAGAAATATCCCAAAATCCATATATATGATAATTTGGAGGCCACTGTGCACACAAGAAACAAGGTCCTGCGGATACCATGGACTTGCTGTGCTCTTCCAGGCTTTCTGAAGCTGAGTACAGCACCAGCTTGGAAAGAGCTGCAGCGTTTCCCTCCCAGGTTATAAAAAGCCTGGAGGAGTCAAGTCTACCCAGACGAGTGAACTGAAGAGATTAGCTGAAGTGATTCTCACCAGTGTGCAACAGCAGAAGAAAGTTGATAAGCATTAAAAGGAGGAGCTAAGGTATCCTTAGGGAAAACATAAAGGTGAACTCAACACACCTAGGATGCACGGGATAAATCAAAAATGGGAAGCAGATGAGCACTTTATGGTACAAAGGGGTTTCAGAATTAGGTCGGCTGCAGATCCTGTGCAAGCAGCAGTTGAGCAGACCTGAAAGATTCCATGGTTCAAAAGGAGAAGACACCAGATGCACTTCACTACCCTGAGTTATGTCCTGAGAAACTGGAGCTGATGTCTAAGCGAGATGAGAAATGGGACGAAAATGCATCTAGGGTTTATTATTGTTTTCCTAGACCCCTGAAGCAAGGGCAATAGGAACTTCAGCAAAAGTGTACAAAAGCAGGTGGGGGCTCACCTCCCAGAGCTGCAGGGCCAGCAACCAGGTTTTGAGCAAAGCTGTGGCACAACAGAAACACAAAGTGTGGGAATGACTTTATCGGTTACAGAGATGCAGGTGTCAATGCAGAGGCTGGAATATAAAGGCTGAATCAATACAGTGAGTCCAGTCATTTGTTAAAAAGTCTGTTCCTAGCAAGACAATCAAAGGATGGCTCAGGAGAAGAGGCAAAGGGGGGAATACAGACAGTGGACAATCAGGGCAGACATTGAGAGTAGAAAACAACGCGCCAACAAAAAGAACCAGATGAACACTGAAAGGATGGAGGAGTCTCAGGCTGTCAGGAGTGAACAGGACACTGAAGACCACGCTCCAGCACACACGTGGATGATGGAGTTGGCAGAAACACTCCAAATTAATGGTAGATTATTGGTGCTTGAAATGCCTTGGCCTTTGCTACGCTCATATCTGAGTTTGTGACGTTCTTGTTTGTTCCAGGAATACTCTGGGCGTAGGAAGTATGAAAGCTGGGGATGCAGTGTTGTTGGACTTGCTGATAATGCTAGTAAAAATTATTTTGCTTCCCTAGTTCTATTAGTAGATTTAAGAAAAATTAGCGAAGTAACATCATATAATTGCACTAGAGAAAGTGGTGCTTAGCGTACGGCTCAAGTCTCTGAAAATAATGCATTCAGCATGCTGCTGATGTACTACGTGGAACATCATACCTTCTGCTTGCAGAAGAATCTGCAATGGGAACAAAAAGATAGGCAAAAAATACTAGTAAATTATGAAATCACATCTATAAATCTTGCGCATCACTGCAGAGAGAAAGCTGTGATGTTCCTCAGTTTGATTTAGGATTTTGCGCCCATAAGCCTGTGCAGGGAAACAGGAGCTAACTGAGGTCTGGACTCAAACCAATAATTTTTCCAGTCCTGAGTTTTGAAACGTCTCGGTTTCTGTGAATTAAAACTGACCAGAGCTGGGCAGCAAACAAGGCTTGGTTCTGGTTTCATTATCTGGTTTTTTTAGAGCAAAAGCAGGGTTTCCAACACCCCCTATAAAGGTTTTTATGGAGAAAATTACTATGTCCTTCTGTTTTCTAAGTTAAGATAAAGAAATAAATAGATAAATAAATAAGATCATAGCTCATGTATTCTGAACAAGTCCCCACTGTAGAGGTGGAGGAAAGACTTGTTTCTCAGTAGGGAATTATGTGCCTGCGAACAGGCTGACTGTTGTGTGAAACTCACGTAGCTCAGACCAACAGAGAGGGGCTTTCGCATTCCTGACGGACTTTCCAGGCTGGAGAGTGCTGCCTGCTCAACCCCAGGGGCTGGGGGCAGAGGGGATCAACGGGAAAACCCACTGGTCGTGCCCTCCACCTGTGGAAGGGGTGACTCCTCCACCCACCACCTCATCCCTTCCAGCTGCCCTGCCCTCACTGTGTGAAAGCTGGGTGTCTAGCCTAACCGCTCTCCTACACTTCAAATAAAGATACGAACACCTCTAATGGAAAAATGAACCTACGGGAGGGGTTCATGATGGCAAATTTTAGGTTTCTACACGAAAGCTGCAGGTCTGAACTCCCACTTATATTTGCTGGAGATGAAGGGCCAATGCAGTCAGCAGAGTCTAAAGGACATCCCGACCACAGACAAGTGTCCACTGCAGGATGAGATTAAAAAATCTCCAGACTGTATCAATCATATTGATCAAGTGTCCGCATCCCAAAATGGGGAGAACAGACACTGAGTTCACATGTGGACACTTTTGCCTTAGACACCTAAGTTTAGGAGGGATGAAGCCTAAGGTGACACAACTTAGCAGTTCCCTGGAGACAGATGCCTACATCTCCTGCACAATGAAGGGGAAGATGGAGATGCCTTTGCAAGGGTCTTTCTAACAAGGAACAACTTGATTTCCCCTAAGGCAAGTGTCCACATGCACCACCCTATAGCCGCACTGCTGTTCCTCCGCATTTCCTAGAGCTGCACTGAGCAAATACATGCCAGGCTCAGAGAAGCCTGAGTCCAGCTGTGCCTGGATGCTTTCCTTATCTGCCTCATCTGTTCCTTTCTCCTCTAGTTACTGTTTTTCTACCTGTATGCTCCTGGCTCTTCCGCTTGTTTTCTTGCCCTGTGGGGGCCTGTCTGCAATGGAGAGGAGATCTGGGTGGTGAGAAGAGCGGAAGCAAGCAGAACTGGGGAAAACACAAAGGGCAGAAAAGTCCTTCTGCTCAACACCATCCTGAAACAGCATAACTTTTTTTAGAAGGGAAAGTAGAAGGTAAAAGATATGGGGGGTGGGGAGAAATCTAGTCTATAGTTTATACCTCTAAACCGTCCAGCTGTAATAAGTGTGACAACTGGCTGGTTTCCTCTATAGGAGCAGTACGTTTTCCAGCAACACTGCCTGCTCAGTGGCAAGTTAATAGTTGGGTGTTGATTTGCCATCTTGAATTGACCATCCAAGAAACCTGTGCTGATATATGCCAGAGCTGAACAAACTCAAAATCTTAAATGAAAGGTACAGTGCTCTGCAAGGGGAACTGGACAACGGTGAGGATGACAGTCCTTCCAGCTTGGAGATGTTGTCGAGGTCTAGTCGGACCATCCCCCACATCAAAACCACCTCAGTAAAAAATAAAAGATGGATCATTGTCATAGGTGACTCACTTCCAAAGGGAATGGAAGGTCCAATATGTAGACCAGACCCACTATATAGGGAAGTCTGCTGCCTCCTGGGACCCAGATTAATGATGTAAAGAAACAGCTTCCTTCCCTAGTACAGCCTTCAGATTATTATCCCCTTCTGATCTTTCAGGTAGGCAGTGATGAAGTAGGGAGGAGAAGTCCAAGGGCAATAAAGAGAGATTTCAGGGCCTTGGGACGACTGGTCAAGGGATCCAGAGCACAAGTTATGTTCTCCTCTAACCCTCCAGTTGCAGGAAATGATGAGGCGGTAAACAGGAAGAGCCAGCAGATCAATGCCTGGCTCCGAGACTGGTGCTACCAGCGGGACTTTGGGTTCTTTGACCATGGCTTGATTTACAGGACACCAGGCCTGCTGGTAACAGATGGGAAAAGCCTCTCTCGCAGGAGGAAAATGGTTCTAGGACAAGAGTTAATAGGACTCATTGAGAGAGCTTTAAACTAGATTTGAAGGGGGACGGGGATGTAACTGGGCTCGCTGGAGAGGCATCCGGGTGCAGTAGCCCAGCACTTGTGGGCAGAGTGCTAGTATTTTTGAGAATCAGGAGGCCTACCACCCCTCAAGGGTAAAAACTACACGTTCATCTGCCTCTCTGAAATGCTTATACACCAATGCACGCAGCATGGGGAACAAACAGGAAGAATTAGAGATCTGTGTGAGGTCGCAGGGCCATAATCTCATCACAATTGCTGCGACATGATGGGATAGCTCACATGACTGGAACGTTGTCATGGATGGCTATGTCCTCTTTAGGAAAGACAGGCCAGCAAGGCGAGGTGGTGGAGTTACCCTTTATGTGAGAGAGCAACTGGAATGTATCAAGCTGTCCCTGGGGGTGGATGAAGAGCAAGTTGAGAGCCTGTGGGTAAGGATTAAGGGGCAAGCTAATACGAGAGGCACTGTTGTGGGGGTTTATTACAGGCCACCTGATCAGGATGCAGAAGTTGATGAGACCTTCTACAGACAGCTGAGAGTCGCCTCACAATCACAGGCCTTGTTTCTCCTGGGAGACTTCAATCACCTTGATATCTGCTGGGAAGGCTACACAGCTAGGCAGGTACAGTCCAGGAGGTTCCTCCCGTGTGTTGATGATAAATTTTTGACTCAGGTGGTGGAGGAACCGACAAGGAGAGGTGTACTACTGGACCTAATACTGACAAACAAAGAGGGACTGGTGGAGGAACTGACAAGGAGAGGTGTACTACTGGACCTAGTACTGACAAACAAAGAGGGACTGGTGGAGGACATTAAGGTTGGGGGCAGTCTTGACTTCATGAGAAGACCAAGTTCAAGATTATGTGTAGTGAGCATAAAATGACAAGTAGGATTGCAACCTTGGACTTCAGGAGGGCTAACTNTTAATGGCATGTTGTGCGGAAAACTTCGTTCTCAGAGTGATAAGACC
>VYXH01004193.1:4746-85260 GCA_013397275.1 Burhinus bistriatus
GGGTGGGGGGGAGTGTGGGAGTTTGATCAGAAGTTATGTGAAAAAGTTACATTAGATTTCATTTTGAGTATGGTGTCATGAATAGTCTCATTCAGAAGTGGATAGAAGTGTATCATGAGGGTATCAGAGGATCGAATCCTGTTTGGTTTAAAATATAATTACTTCCTACCATAATCTAGGTTTATGGAATATCCATTATAAAAATCTATGGATTTTCTTGCTCTTATTTTTGTATTCATATATTTATTGGTTTATGCATACATTTATTCAAGCATATACAAATACTCCTACCCTTAAAGAGAAAATCCAAAATCTTATGATTTACATTGCTCTCTACAGATCAAAGTCCTCTAAGAGTATTTTCTTTTAGTTATTGGCTTAAGAATACTATCAAATTATACTACTTTCGAAATTTTTTTCTGAATTTGATCCAAAACCAATAAGTTAAAGTAATCACCATATGTATTTACTGTGTTTCATTTACAAAACATGGACAAAATTCCACGCCTTTCTGAACACTTTGGTATTTCCAACAAACGGTCAGGTTATTTGTCTTAACATCTCCAGGTACGGTGCTGCTGAATGACAAATATCACAGAAGCATGATCACTTCATACTTATAGAAGTCTCATATTAACAGCTTCAAAAATAAGGCTTCTTTTTAATATTTTCTTTTTTTGTGTCAGCAGGCCAAGCTTTAGGCATTATGTAGTCCACTACATCTGGTTATTTGCATTAGAGATGCAATAATCATCTAGTCCACAGAGGAGGAGAAGGCTTCCGACATAAATCTGTGTGGTAGCTGTGATTTGCTGCTACTGAATGACATATCACTGTAGCTCATTAACGTGACCAAGGAAACAGCTTAATGACAGCCCAAGGGCTGGCCATACCCTTTATGATTTTGCAGGAACTGGTACTTGCCCCCAAAGTGTATTGTGTTTGGGCTGTGCAGTCACTGACAGCCAACAGATAGTCAGGTAGCTATTTTCTTGCTTGCGACCTAAAAATATTACTGTGAGGTTTTCTCCACGCATGAGTTAACATGTGTAAGAGGTTAAAAGGGCAACTGTTCCCCTTGGAGCGGTTCTTGAATTTCACTGGGTCACTCTTGCTTCAACAATAGTATGAAAAGAACGCTGTGCTTCTGATTTATGAGCCTTATGAGTTTTACAGGCCAAAGCCTGAACCAAGAGCCTCCCTCGTGTCATTTCCTAGGAAATGCTTACACAGCCACAGCTTTGGCAACACTCGGATAAGTATTATTACCATAACAATAGCAAATATCAGTGGCAGACACTGTCCGACCAGTGAAATTATCAGGGGGGCAAAACATCCCCACAGTAAAGAATAATATTTTAACTCTAGGCTTTACAAAAATAAACACTTGGAACTTATTTTTCTTACTAGTTATTTCCAAACAATTTCTTTAGAGAAGGGTAACAAACGGTTTGTGCCACTTACTACACAGCTTGAAGACTCAAATATATATTTTGAGATCTAAAAACGACTGAAGCAATGTGAATTACACATAGCAAATCCAGAAAGTATTCTATCAAACACAAGTATCTTTCGTGGCATACTTTCCCGTGTGTATCTAAATCTGTGCTTTTATCTCCTGCCCTTCACACCTGTGAACCTCTGCTGTGCACTGTCAAACAGTTGTTGTCATCTGCTCAGAATCAGACAGGATGTTTTCTAGTTTTTTGCTATTTTGGTTTCTACAGAGTATGTTTTTCACTTGAACATGTATTCATACACATACATACAGCTGTTCCCAAATATTTACACTCAAAGGCATAAAATGCATAACGCAAGAATTGAGGAAGATCAAAAAGTCAAGGATAGAAAAATAACTCACAAATGAACTATTTCTCAAAAAATACTTCAGTGTTCCTTCCTTGTAAACAAGTCTTTTTGTAATCCATCCCCTTCTTTAAGTCTTCCTTAAGTTCTGACATACATAATGAAAAGTCAACACTGACATTTGTGAGAAGTGGAATAAATTTAGACTGAATCACAGTCCTCAAATTAAGGAGTATATGACAACTAGAAGACACATCCAAAAGTTAAAGTAGAAAGGGGATGTGCTGTTTACAGCACTCATCCAAAGTGTAAAAACCTCCAGATCCAGTGTTCTCCTGAACTGAAGCTCTAGTGAGATTCAATCCCACCTTTCCCTTCCCAGGATATCTGGCAACTACCTGTTGTTAACCGTAGACATTTGGGAACCAAGAGAGGCACAAGGAAAAACTTTCTTCTTGTTAGAGTAGGACTTTTTTTTGCAGAAGAGACTTGAAATTTCACTAAGGTAGACCAGAAAATTCACATTTTACCCCAACACTTTAGAAATTTGGGAAAAGACCTGGGTTCTGACCCTATATCAAGGACTAATTATGTGCCGTTACCTTTATCTAGCAGCTATAGAACATAAAACATATAAGCAGCCTCTGAAATATGAACTGGAGCATAAAGTTTTATATTCCATGGGATTACTGGTATCTACTGGGATATAGTCAGGTGTTTTCTCTTTCTCACTCAGACATAGTAAATATTGAAACCCAACACAAATTAGCACAGCTTCAAAGAAGGTAAGAGCTGACAGCAGCCAGCTGATCAGGAGTTCCTTTGGGATGGGGAGGCAACTACCTAGTCATGACTGAGTGCTGTCACTAGTAAGAGTCTGCTGCCACCTATATAAAAGGACTAACTCCTACTCCATTTTCAGAGGAGCACACTTCAAAAACAATTTCAGAGAAACTCTGCAGTTCCCAGATATACCCATTTTCCCTGTCAGAGTCCCACAGAAAATTAGATGTTGTAGGTCCTCAGAAGTAGTTGCATATTTGATGCTGAGCTAGGGAAAAAAAAAAAAATATTTCCTTCATACAGCTGTGAGTCTTCACTCCGAGTTAACTACCTGCCTCATTAAAAAAAGCAAAAGGTGGCTTGAACTAATCACTTAGCAGTGTCATCTAGGTAGCAAATGGTTTCCTCATGATTGTTCCCCCTAAGGCTTTTCTACCTTCTGTAAAAGACTGAATAGGAAATCAGTCAGAGAGTAAGAAAAAAAAAATCACTGCTAGTGTGTTCAGGGAACTGCCAGATTCCTTTTCCTACTGTAAAGGACTCAGTATCTAAAAGCCAGGCACATGACTCCTACATGGTAGTGCTACTTTCTAGTCATCATTTTTAGCTGCTTAATTGCTCTTGTGGGTTACACAGAAAGGAAATCACTTGACAAGATTTTAATTATGCCTTACATGTACTTTATGAAGTAATTTGCTGACAGGTACCTGGCAAGAGCTGCCTATCCAATAGACAAAAATCTTCAACAACCAGAATTGAGGATCTGACTAAACCCCAAACATGGCTACAGTGAATTCAGGAGCTTTTTTCAGGATATCAGAGAAAATGCTAAACAACAGCATAAGAACCCTTGCAGCCCACCCTCCCCCCAAAAAAAACCTCTAACAAAAACAACACAACAAAAAACCCACCGCCAAAAAAACCCCAAACCAGAAGAAGACGACCCACCCAGACACAATAAAAGCTGTAGATGCCCCTTTTCCTATGACACTTACACTTGACTATCTCACCCTCAGCAGACTCTGAGATACCTCCAGGGTATAACTTGCCTTCCTACCCACAGCTTTCCAATATGGCCTTTACAAGGGCCACGACAGCTTTTCTGAGCCAATCCAAGATAGGTTTTTCAGTGTGGGAGATCAGCTGACCTCTTAATTAAACCTGCTACAGTAATTGCAATCAAACAAGTCTCTCTATCCTGCAAAGCAGGGCTAGAAGTTGGAAAGACTAGGAATTGCTAGGGTTGATTCTTCTACTTAGAACATCTGTTCCACGTCTGTAACAGCCTGCTCCATAGTGGGACTCCTGTAATGGGAGAATTACTTCCTCTGTGGGACTTGGAGGGGTAGTTTGGTCTTACAGAATAGACGTGGATTTTCTTTTCCATCATGTTAAATGGAAAGAGCATTTATGCTGAAGGAGTTCAATTTTATTAAAAAAAAAAAAAACCAAAAACAAAAAGAAAAAGAAATTATAACCTTGTTAAGCACATCACCCAGGAAACAGATAACCACAGGCCCAGGATGAAATTATTTGGACAGTGTCTAAATTAATAACAAACTAGAAAGGGGCCATTTCCGTCAGCAGCATTCAGATAGTTCACAAATCATTTATTTCAGTACAGTCAAAATACAGTAGGATAGGATTTTAGAGGTATAATCCTTTCCCCTGGCATTCAGTGACATGGCAAAGTCAGAAACCACTTTGGAAGGCAGGCCAAGCCACAGAATTTGTAGCCAGTCTGTCTGTAAATGGGTGGGTATTATTTTAATAATAAACAATAATAAGAAAACTGAAACACTGGCAGTAATACTTCCTGAAGGACGATGACAATTACAGCCCGCTGTCCTCTGGCAGGGATTAGTTTCACAGCTTTGAGGAATTTCTGATATAATTGAGTAATGTGTCTCCAAAGATCAAAGCTAGCTATGATAGCAGGACGGGAGTTAGCATTAGAAACACCAGGAAAGAATAAATCCAAATAAACCAATTTTATTCACGCGCACAGAGCCATATCCAGTAAAGGTTTGCACAGTATCAGTTTCTTTCCCAAGCCAACAGGAACGTAAGGACATATGACTCTTTACTAAGTAGCATTTTGAAAGAAATTATGTTGAGCAATCCTATCTCTTCTCTTGCAGCACCACTTTAAGTTTGTTTGAGTCATGAACGATGACCCAGTAAAAAGAAAATCCTTCCTTCAGAACCAAGCAGAGACTTACTATTGTAAGATTCTGTGGTTTCTGAGCAAAACCACTTTAACTTTCTACAGAATACTAGGATGTATGAGATCAATGTCTATTCCTTAGGCCGAAAATGTAGTAAGTATACAAAAATACAATAGCCGCTAGCTATCTCTCCCAAGTAACATGTTATAGTATTCTATAAAAATAGCAAAAGACAGTGTAAATTCAGAGTAGTGCTATGCTCTGTAGTACTGTGTTCCTGTAACTGGGAACGTTAAAAAATTTCTAGCAAAAAATGCTTAATATTTCTTTACAGCTGTCAACTTGGGTAATAACCTCTGCTTTTACAGAAAATCTCATTGCTACACATCCTTTCCATTTATTCCACTCTCTCAGATTCCAGAATGTTGTTTCTGAGCTCCAGTATCCTTTCACCATATGCAAATTCCCTACGGCAGGAAACCAGCCTGCGTGATGTAGTATGGTTTACCTATAAACCTTCTAAAACCTCACCGTTGCAAAAGATTTCAACGGGCTCACGTATCTCCATCGGCACAAGAGGTAGCGTGCAGCAAAGATCTCACATCAGATAACCACAGTACAAAGCACAGAGTGTTTGGTCCATTCCGGATGCTCAGCTGATGTGCGTTAGCCTAACTTCACTGGTGCCACTGAAAATTGCTTACTTAGGTACCAGTGCAGGCTCTGCTCACTGGTGCTCAGGACCTCACTGGGGTATTCCTGCTTCTCTTCACACCAAGCTCCCACAAGCCTAGCCGTGTGGGTGAAGACATTTTTTAAAATAAGAGAAGTCTCCGGTATTGCCATCCATCTGTTATCATCAGCGAGGGGTTTTGTTCTCATTTTTCCACTATGAAATGAAATGCTCCTAAAGTGGAGAGAAACAGAGTCGTGATTACTGACTTGAGCCAAGTTAGAAGAGTACATCATTTACTCACTATACGTGAACAACCCGATGAGTAATCTTGATGCTGCCTCTACAATACTGAGTATAAGTATTTTCTTTAGATGTGTGCGCTGTAGCAAAAGCAATGTTAATGAAATATTATGCATAATAACAATTACAATAATGGGATATCAAGTTGTGGAGTATCATTTATCCTGAAGGTAAGAAAATATTTTTCTTCTTTCCTTTTAAGAAGAAACAGAAAAAAAGTTTAGTTTGCATAAAATTTTCTCATTCTATAGTGTATACACTCATTCAACAGATCATGTACCCACCCTCACGTTTGGTTGCCAATTAAAATACATGCAGAATCATAGCTAGTAAACATTTTATTGCAAAAAACACTTGGTTAAAACCTCTAAGTCCTTGCATCTTTTAAAAAATATTTCATACTTTTTATTCTGTCAAAAGCAGCAACATTTAACACTAACTTTTAATGTCCACAGATGTTTTGGCTTAGATTTGAATTTGACTGTTCTGTAGTTATTCAAGAAGTGAATGGGATCAGATCTACTTTTCTTACGATCTTAGATGCGTGTTAATCTTGCTCTGAAGTAGGCAGCGCATTATGAAAGCCTGATTGTTGGAGATAAATTGTTATTATTACTATTAAGACACGCTGTAGATCTGCTGCGTTCTGGGAATGCTGTCAAAGCCCTCTGTATTTTACAGAAGAACACAAATATCTGTGGTTGATGAAACTACCTTTCTTGTAGGCTTTTTATGCATTTAAGCATTTTAGCTTCATTTAAATGCTGTCTTGCACTCTGCTTTCTTGGACCTAACTGTATATTTTTGGGCATCACCTGCTTTGTGAATTTTTTTGTAATGTCAGTTCATGCATATATTTTATACACGTTTATACTGATAATGGGCCTAATCCTCAACAACTCTTCCAAGAAAATTCCTCATGCATGACCAGACATGGTCTAATAAGAGAATAACTGCAGAAATTGGATCTGTATCTTGCATGGAAGCACAGGAGAGAATGAAGCAAAAGTACTCCCTATGTTATCACCCTTCAGTTGCCGATCATGAAAGAAACCCATGTCCCAGCTCTCCAATTGACCAAGGAAGCTAGCTATGCAGGGACATGTGTTATTCACATACAAAAGTATGATAAAACATTGGAATATTTAATTCATGGTCAAGCAAATTCTTAGGTGTCTCAGCTTCAACCTTGACAGCCACCTTGCTGAAGTGCTTTCAACAAGGTCTAGAAAATGTTCACCTTAACTAATTCTTGCCATTTCATGTATGTTTCAGAGAAGTCTCTCAAATCTCATTAAGCTCTTTGCTTTTTCATGAATGCTTATTTATCAATCCAAATCTACTGTTTGCTATCAGTGTGACTACGCAACAAATACAGACCTAAACTTTTAAAATTTTGCTTAACTCAAATGTTTTACATATTTTTTTTTACCAACAGTAGGGAACTAACAGCTTTATGTAGCAAAGTTTTAAGAGAGCAAATTCTACCAGGAAATAATAGGATTTGCTTGCTCTTTTGCAGGTCATACAACTGCATGTGGGAGTTGGAGTTAGAGGGAGAGAACCATGTTAGAAGTCTCCAGGTGCGTTCACAGTAGCTTTGTAGTTGGATCAGCAGTTTTGAGGCAACTCTCCCTATCATCTCCAACTTGCCACACTTGTGGCATCACAGAATCCTCTCAAACTGGATTCCTCCATGATGAAGATAAAGCAGAAGATAAGCCCAAGGAAAGCATTTAAAGAACTGCTACAGCTAAAGATGCTTAGTCTAGCGGTCCAGACAAAAGCTAGTCCAAAGTGACACAGTCTATACGGACACTAGCACCAACTGTTCCCTCTGTAGATCTGCTTCAACTTTCTAATGTAGCTTTTATGATTAAATGGAGCCTAGATGGTAAAAACATTGCTGTGACCTAAGTGTATAACCATTTTCCCTTCTCAAAACCATTTTTCCAATGTATCAAAGCCTTTGCTAACATCCCAGCGAAGACAGAAGAAATCATCTAAAAGAGTTGAAATACAGTTCAAAACACTGCAGTCTGAAACCTACCTGTCACTCACTCAGTTGCAATATTGGAAATCTGTCATATATTCTGGAGATGGTTTCTGAGGATCTCCACAAATCTGCTAACAATTTCTGCAGACATCTCAAGTTTTCATAGCAGGACCTGCTGCCTGTCAATGGGAGACACTCTTGCGTGTCCCTGGCCTCCTTTGTACCTTGAATCATAAAGCGCAAGTCAAGAGGAAGGACACAACATGATACAAAACAACCCTAGCCTTCACCCAGTTCTAGACCACTCTGAAGTGGATCATTATATGCAAAGCAAGCTATGTTTGACATACAGAAACTGAGTCGCAAAAATGCAGTTTCACTCTCTGTTAACGT
Source organism: Burhinus bistriatus (assembly GCA_013397275.1). Classification (NCBI taxonomy): domain Eukaryota; kingdom Metazoa; phylum Chordata; class Aves; order Charadriiformes; family Burhinidae; genus Burhinus; species Burhinus bistriatus. Next base: position 12,869 of record VYXH01004193.1, read on the forward strand.
GAATTGGGGAGTGGCCTGGAGCCACTCCAGCATACAGGCATATGGGGCCCACCTTGCATGAGGGGGATATCCTATACCGAAGATACTAATTTTGCAGCTTAATGCTCCCTGTAATGTGACATAAACCATCTGTACCTCGGCCAAGAACTTGGCTTGGTAATATTAAGCCTGCAGGATAAATGAGATAAGCATCATTACAATGCAACCCGCATCCTCAGCCCCACACTTATCAGTGTTCATGTTAGCTTCTTTACTTCATTGTGAAAAATCAAATTTGTAAATCTCTATCTTGATAGCATTTAACTTTCAGGTCTATTATTCCTACCATGACAATCAAGGGCATTGTTGAAGTTTCAAATGTTTTCTTGGCTCAGTTTAGCAACAAGAAAACCTGAGGATAATTAATAAGGCCAGTACTGATTGGAATCTGCCAATCAGAGACAACAGCTAGGGTTTTTGTAGGTAAAGAAAATTCTCTCTTCTGATATTTGCATGATGCTAGATAATTCAGGATCACTTTTCATTAGCTGAACTTGAGGATGTCATTTGAGCTTTTAGAAGGCCCAGTCTCATTACGTCGGATTCTACAGAAGAGCTGTTTTGCATCACTGAATCTCCATTAAAGGTCAACTGACAACACTGAAATGTTGGTGAAAGAAAAATCATTAAATGTAACATTATTGATCAGTGTGTTATTGTCCCATTAAAATTCATGAAGTCAATGATTGTTTTTCTCCAACAAAAATATTTTACTAGGTGAGTGTGTATTTGATATAATATCATACTTTAGGGAAATTTCAACTAGGGTTTTCTTTTGGTTTTTTTTAATCAGACAAGCATGATACTTCAGATTATCTAGTATTTCAACCTTTTAATATAACTTGCAAATTGTAAAAATCAAAGTATGAAGTTTTCATTTCAATACTTGGTTTAGGCGTCTCTTTTTGCTATCAGCCATGGCAGAAGCTAACTAAGAAGATCAACATTTGTCACCTTCTGACATATTATGGCCACCATCATCAGCATTCAGTCTCCCAGTCCTTCCATTTCAGGTGCCAGCAATGGACTACGATTTCATCAATTATCAGATCTTTCTTCTGTCTCTCATTTTAAGCCAACATTTGGGTAAGGCTGGTGAACCTTTCTTGTTACCCCTTTTGGTCCTTAAGAAAAATTTTAACTCTTCAGAAAGATAAAACATGATAAAATTATATGTATCTCTTTAACTGCTTAAATATGCAGGTGGGCAACATGCCATGTTTTGTTGGTCCAGTAACATAGATTGAGGACCTGATAGGAAAATATAAAGGCATTAAAGGCATGTGTCCCATCAAAGTCTAATTTTCATGCAGAAGATACGAGACTGTCACCTAGGTGGGGCTCTCCCTGATAAGAAATTGCAACATGGGCAAGATAGGCAACTTAGAAGTGCTCAAGAGATCTCTAAAATTAGATGCAGTGCTGTAGGGATCCTCGCTCTTCTTCAAAGCATCTTATGCAACTTTTCTTTTTGTTTCCGAATACTACAATACTTCTCCTGAAACTTCTTAAGGAACTTCTAATTCAGGAGGGAGAAATGAAATAGATTTGATTCAATTCATTGATATTCCTACAGTTACCATGCTTTTGATGAAGAAGAATTGTTAGAACTCTATGCTAGCTTTATCCATATCAGCCGAACCAATAACTGGACGCTCTTCAGGAATAGGTAATCAACCTCTTTTTATTCATAGGCCTGTTACTGCTCACTGAGGGCATGCCAGTGTCAGCAATGACTTTTAGTATGTGAGCCAGCATGCTTTTAAAGAGTATTAGTGTACTAGCCGAATCCCATGTCTATTTTTTTCCTAATTACTTGAAATCTGGTACATCGTGGAGTATTATCTAATTCAGTCATTTTGCTCATTCAGCACTCAACTGATGAAAGGTCTGACATGGTTAAGCAAGGAAGGGGAAGAGAGGAGTGCCAAAGAAGACAGCTGCTATTAACAGGGAGAGACCTATGTCCCTCCTGAACCAGACACATTTCAAAACACAGTGTCTGAGGAAGGAAAAAGCTCTGAACGCATTTTTAAATAATTGAGGGCTCCAGAGATTTATATCAAATGTAAATCTGGTATTATTGATACACATCCCTGCCCATCAAAGAAATTTGCAGGTAAATAAAGGCGGGGTTTTTTGAGGGTTATGGGTAAAGAGAAAGAACATAAAAACCCTTGTGGGAACGTCAGGAAGCTATTTATTATGTCAGACCAGTGCCAGAGACACAATGTTCTGTAACCCAAGAGGGGAACTTGTAACATCTTCTTCAAAGGGTCTTCTACGATTAACGTGCTTATCATTATTGTTTATTTTTTCATAATTTTCCTAAAATGTACTCAGGAGATGCTACTACCTTTCATATTGCTGAAAGTGGTTCAGTAGGGCTTTCCTTCCTCCTGCTCTGAAGAGTAAATCTCCTGCGGCATCTTTCCACCTCCTCACAACAAACAGTGCTGCCTACATAGGTTTAGGGAAGTTGACATTGTCTAGCTTCTCTGAGGAGGAGCTTAAAAGTGGAAAACCACACCTCACTTTAAGGAAAGACACAATCCTTCTCTTTCCCCACCTCAGGCATTCCTTGCTCTGATATCATATAATCATATAAAATGAGCCAAGACATGGAAGCCATCCCTCTCTCTCTCACAGAAGGTAAAAGAGAATGAAGCATATTTATTTTCAAGAAACTTTCTGCCTTCTATAGTCAGGTAGAATTTGCACGTACCATTGGGTATCATGCTAAAAGGACATAAAGTAGAAACACTAAAATCTCTAGCTTCCAAAGAATAGCTTTTCGTGTGCTTGTTCTATTTTTAATCATTAAGAACCATTGCATCCTGTAACTTTCAGAAGTAAAAATATTTTCACTCCTATTCTCCCACTTAGATGGGTTAAGAGACATCTCCAACCCAGTCAAACAAGTAAAGAAAACACTACTAGAATACAGAGTAACAAGCTTTGTGTTATATGAATAGGTTTTGTATCAATATTCATTTACTGCCAAATTGCAAATTCAGGCCGATTCCCAACGCCAGTCTAAAATATACAAGCAGCATCAATCAGTCAAGCTTTATTGCATCTGCTTTTGTTGTGGCAGAATTATACATCTTATTAAAATATGCAATAGGAATATACAGTGGAAATATACAACACAAATACAAACTAAAATACCTAGTAAAATACAGCAAAAGATACATCAATTTATGGTATAAGGTAATGTGAACACAGCGAATGCTCTGTAAAAGCACTGCTGAGAATATTCTAGCATCATATTGCTATACTCTCTACAGTCCCATATCACGCTGTTACCTCTCAGGAATTTATGTCTATTTAACCTTTCAGGTTCTCCTAACTGTGCCAATGCCAAAAAGGAGTCTTTTCTCCCCTCTCAGCAAATAACCAAGTAAAATATTTATTTTCTGGTTATCTATTTTACTATTAGAACTGGGTTCAATTCTACTTTCCTGTAGAAAAGAAAATGCTCGTATTTCTACTCCGCCTGCTTTTTACAGAGATGATTCCTTTAACTGGCAAGCTGTGCTTTTATGTCATACATGAATCATAACAAAGATGAGGGGGTGGTTGAAGAGGATCTTTTTTCCTTTAAGCAGCCATGACTACATAATTTTTTATTTTACTTCAGTTTCTGTCTTTGATCCTCCATCCTCAGTTCTAAAGCTGAAGTACACTCCTGCCTCTGACTTCTTTTCCTTTGAATATGAGCATAGCAGGTCTGATCCTCAAGCTTTCCCGTGCTAAGCACCCCAAAATTCCTCCTGATACTCCTGTGCCTGGATCTTCTGTACCAGACTTTGGTAGCAAGAGTTAGCAGAAAGACTCCTACTCTATTCAGGTTTTCTCTTTTAGGGTGTACTACCTAGCAAAGGAAAGCAAGACCAGGACATTTTTAATCATCTTATATAGAAGATAACCATTTTATTTCAAAGAATAAACTAAGTACTTATGGCTTTGGGCACTGGAAAAATTTAACCTGGAGCCACAGGCCTGGTCTTTCTGTTTTCTCACAAAGCATAATTCAACTCAACTGAATTGAGAGCGGAGCTAAGCTTGGGTAAGTTTTTCCAAAGAAGCCACATCTTTGTTTAACCACAGTGCATAGTGATGTATACCATTTCTGCAAACAAAGCATTTAAGTTCTTACACACAACTTTCCAAACTGACATAATTCTAGTGGCTCCTGTAGATTTACTGATACTTTACTGATACACAAGCTCCAAACCCACATCAAAGATTCTTAACTGTCAGGATCCCCTTCGCTTTGCTTAAAACTAAAGTAAACATCACTGAATGGCTTCTTCCCGCATCAAATCACCCTTCTCCGAGATGAGCCACCTCCCCATTTTCTGCCTGCGCGAGTTGCGTTCTGCCTGCCTGCCCCGTCTAGGTGCGCGAGCACATACACGCACACCGACACACTTCTGCCATTTGTGCATTTTCTTTCACCTGCTGTAGTGACTGCCGCATTAGCTGTTCCAACAGTTGATCTGTATTACAGTTCCTCGTGATGTTAGTAAACTGGTGATGTTGGACCAGGCACTACGTATCACCAGCAATCTCAACAGGAAAAAGCATCAGAAGACAGTATGTCTTCTTAAGTTCTTTGATTGCCGGCAACTAGAAAAATCAGTATGTAGCTGAAGTAACGAACAGCCTGCTGTATGTATTGCCCATGAAATGTAATCAAACATTGATTTTTTTACATTCTAGAAAACTTAAAAGGTATTTTCAAGGTATTATTCATCCTTTTTATTTTTCATCCTTTTCTTCTCTATCTTGTAATAATCAAAAGGCATAACAGACACTGGGGTTTAGAAAACGGCTGAAAACACCCTGAGATTTTCCTATTGGATTTTACACCAATGTATTCTTAGAGCAAAGGGTGTAAACTACAGCCCCCATAATCAACTTCAGTAATATGGAGTATTTGGGACTAAGAATCTGAATTCTTGCTGAGGAAATTAGGTTAGGATTTGAATGAGGCATCTAACCCACCTTCAGGATTTATCCTTTTAACTCTTAAAGCCTTTCTTGCAGTGATGCTTGGCTATTTATTCAGGTGTGGCCCACCATGCACATCTGCTGCCTCCATTTCACCCAAAAAGCCAATTCAGGCTCGGAAGCTGCACAGCTGCAAGCTGGAGCTGCTCTGTCCTGCCTCCCCACCGCGGCACAGACGCAAGCTCAATAATTGCCAAGACAAGAAGGTTACACCACTTCCAAGGAGAAGTTTTTTTCACCTGAGCCAGAGACTTGAACAGGCTACACCTTGCTGTATAGACACGTTCTATTGTTGAAATAAATTTAGTTTTTTCAAGGGCAACACTAGAAAAATATAGCATGTAAGCAGCTGTTTTAAGTAAATAGCCTTGGACTAACTTTTGGTAGAAGTTATCAGCGATAGTAGCTTGCTTAAGAGGCCTTACAGTCTGCAGGATGACTTTGAAGTAGGCTTAGGCTGCAGCTGTAGGAGATGAAGAATTGGAATTCAGGTGATAGATTCAGTTCTTGGTTGCATTACAGATTTTTCAACTGACACCAGGAAATAACTTAGTCATTCAAGCTGAGATTCAGCCCTGTGACGCATCTCAGGTTGTGCTGGCATCTAAGCTCTGTTTGCCTCTTCTTTTTTCCTTCCTCACGTGCTCATATACTCCTGTCAGTCATTTGGCATTTATAGTACATCGACATCTACATTTAGAAGTCTAAAGCTTCTTACACCTCTCAAGTGTCCCTTCACACGTGCTCAGCACACAAAACCCTGACAACCTCGACATTTCAGATTTGCCTCCAAGCCCTATCATGGTGTTTCTCCTACTTCCAAGACATTTACATTCCTCTGCTGCTGTCCTTAAAGTCCTTATTTTTGGACATACCTGAATTATAATTACTTCATCCTACCAGATTAGATCTGACATTCCTGAAGCAGAAAGGAGGCTTGAACACCAGATGAAAGCACCGATTCGTTAAGGTCTTGTCTTGGCTGGTAGATTAGTAAACAGTGAGAGACATGACATAACAAGTGCAGGATATTTCCAGACGAGATTAGCATGGAGTGTCTGTTAGGATGGGGATGGCTGGCAGAAGCTGTAGGTGACACCCTAGATTATGACTAAGAGCAAGGCTATGGATAGTTTTGGGAGTTAGAAAGGAAGCAATAAGGATTTCTGAGTTCAGCGGGGGCAGGACTGGAACAAGGAATACGACAGCACTGTGGATTTCTAGCCACAAGGGTAGTAAGAGATGAGAGACAGGCCCCTGAGGCAAGCCAATATGCTAGTGACACGTGCCACCTAACAAGTCCTGGGAAGAAACGCAAAGACCTTCTACCAGCTCCAGTTTCCTACATTTCACATACAAATGCTCTTGACATTTTTTCTGTGATGCACTCCTTGCTGAATATGTAAAAAGCCTCACATGCCTCAAGTTTTAAGTGAAAAAGGCTCTAAGTATTCTTTTGGTCCCAGTCCAGGCTCAGCCTGTGACTCAGTCTGCATTATTTAGGTGATATCTGGCCTCTCCTCCTGGCCAGTGCCTCTCACTAGATGGCTATTCCATCCTCTTTCTCCTAAGAAATAAGATAAACACAACTCTAGTAAGAAAGACATACCAAGACTGAGTGAAGTTCAAAGAAACAAAGGATTTATTACAGAAGAAATACACAACATGTAGAGAAGGGAGGAGTGCACACTTGAGATCAAAAAATATCAAGATGCTGGTTGACAGTTGTCTTGTGGTGTGGAAGTGTGATGGAAGTGAGAAGCAGGTGAGCGTCTTCTTTAAGTGTGGAGTCAGTGTGTCCTTCCTAGATATTTTTTGACATCCAGCACTGTGACCAAAGTAGCCTATTTTGTAGCATGACTCCAGAATCCTCAGTCAGGTGGCGTTTTTCCACCAATTTTTTCACACCAGGAGCTATACACTAAAAGTTCAGACAAGGATGTACAGCCAAAGTTATGGCATGGGTTGGTTATGCCAAAGTCGTTATGACCACAGTTCTAGTCACCAGGTCCTGGATCAGAGTACGGGTTCTCTGGCTTTAGGAAGAGCTTGGCCTCTGTCTCAGGCTCAATATAGGCTGCCTGCCAAAACAACTGCAAAGAATGTGAGTAGAGGGCCCTCTTCTACTCTGTTCTTGAAGAACAATTTCTGTTCCTTCTACTCTGTTCTTGAGGAACAATTGTCTTGTCTACCTACTGAGACTGGATTCTAATACAGAGGTGGTTTTTTTGTGGGATTTTATTTTTCAAGGTCCTTGCTCTAACAAGGAACTGTGGTACCAAAGCATTCAGGTTGGTACTTGAAGCACTTGATATCTTGCACATTGTAATGGGGCCGGCCACTTTCTCCTGTATTCCCTCCACTCTCCTCTCCTGATGCATCGCTTCACTGATGTCTGAGCCAGCTTCTGCTGACCCTGAACATCAGCTTGAATCCAGACTCGGGCACTGATCAGCTGCAGAGTGCGAGGATCAGGAATGCCCGACAGGAGTGAGAAGGAGCGGGAAGGCTCTACTCATGTCACTAAGATTGTTTTTGTATTTAAATTTGAACTTGTTTTCCATGCTAACCTCTTCCTAGTGGCTTGGAGATGTTTCTGACTCTCACCATTGACAATCAGAGAGCGCAGAATTTACCGACAAGGCTGAACAGAGACATATGTCCTACCCATTTCCTCCACTGCCGGTTCTGAAACAACAAAAATGATGAGGCTGCGTGGTTACCGTGACATGTTATGAATAGATGGCGACGATCCACACTGTGCCATTCAGTGGGCCAGAAAGCGACGTCTCATTGCTGGCAGTGCCTGTTCTTTGCTTTCTGCGCCGAGTTCTCCTATTGATCGCTGGGCCTTGCGGTATTTCGTTAGAAGTGGGGGTGGCGGGGTGACTCTGGGGCCTTTTCACAAAAGCGAGTTTTGACAGCTGTGATGAAGGAGTGCATCTGTATGCAGAAGCAGGTAAAAGGTGGAGGGTGAGGGGAGGGTAATGATTTGTAGGTGTTCTGTGAATACCCTGCAGGCAGAGCGATGCCTAAATGACAGGTGAACCTAAAAGGATTGATAGATTTCCACAACAGTTGGGCTCTTTATCTTTGTTGTGCTGAAATTTCTCAGCTGGAAAATGGGAATAATTATATTTTCTTCCTTTCACCTGTTTTCTGTTTTCTTTATAAACAGAATTGCCCTTCTTCTTTGCTTACCCTTTCCTAATATTTCCATAGCAACACACAACCCAGATAAGTACTTGTAACTATGTCTTTCAAAAAGCACATAGGGAAGAAACTCACTATTTCTATGAAAACATTGAGATTCAGATTTATTCATGTATGTATATATATATATATATGTCTCCTTATTTTCAGGACTGAATCTCGCCAGGTTCAAACAATTACCCTTTAAAAACAACTTGAAAAACAAAATCCAGCTGAACTGAGCTCTGCTCTTACTATAAAGATCAGGCCCGCGCCTCTGCCCAGCACCTCCATTCTCAGCAAACTGCTAATAGGCGATTTTAAGACTGCTTTAAGTTTCATGGTGCTGGCACATTAAATAACGTTGCGTATTTGTAAATGGCATAGTGCGAGTCCCATAAGCGGCACTACAAAGCAGAGGTAACGTCATTAGAATCAGCAGAGTTCTGTTGGTACAGTGCAAGTATGTGAAACCTGAATCAGCCCACTCCGTTGTTCACTAATTACAGTGATGACTGATGAAATACTTTGGGTTTGAAACCACCTTTTTATTGATATGTGGCATAGTAATCACCAACCTGAATCACAGTGCCATTTTTACTGAAACTCTAGAAAACTTTCCCTTATTTAATCCCCCGCTCCCATACCCTCTCCCTCATTTAGCCAACGGTAAAGTATCTAGGCATTGTTTATGCTACAAAATTTCAACGCAATGGGAAAATATCTTAAAGTTATTGCATAATCATTACAGATGGGTGCACCTCATCCACAAGGTGACGTAGGCCACAATATTCCATACGCTGTCATAGCAGATATCTGGGACCTTATTGTTTCTTCATGAGGCCCATTGGTTACCGTAGCTTCTCAGGAAGATATGAGACTACTGTAGTGCTCCGCGTTGCTATACATACCCCAGACATCCGTAGGAAAGACCCCGGTTAAAAAGTTTGCCACTGACTATGCATGCAATTGAGAGCTTTTCTGCCACTTAAGAGTGAACTGAGAGCATTTTTAGTTGTTTCAATTATCTTTTTCTTTGTACGTCAGTTCAAAAAAACTTGCATTACGTGAAACTTGAGATCAAAGGCTCTAGTTCCGGATATGATAAATAAAGGTGGGTTTTATTGTCCCAGAAAGGCCACCTAATAAAGCAAGGCCCAAGTAAGTTTGACGGACCTTAATTTGCCAGGTTGGGCCTTATGACCCGACAGAATGAACTTACTGCTCGGTACATAATTGCAGCCAGAAAATGGTTTCTAAAAGTTGACAGACGTTAGAGGGGTTTTATATCTACTTTTACTTACTTTGACAGCTTAGAATTGTGATGTGAGGAGGCTGCCAAGATTTTGTAGTGCAATTAAGTGACAAGCAAACTTTAAAGGGATTTAGAGTTAGGCTGTAAGTTGAAAACCAGGCTCATGTCTGGATTTAGATTTGATTTCAATGGAATGCTTTCCTGTTTTCCTGCCCTTAAGCTTTGGCTCCTCCAGCAACAGACGCTGAAAATAAGTTACAAAATTGAGGTCTGCAGCAAAGCATACTCACAAGAAAATGCTTTTCACAACATTCTGGAATTCTCCTTGTTACCTTTATTCTACATGGACTTTCCGTATTTCTTACTTTCGGCTATCTATTCCCTTTCCTCCATTTTAATAAGAGTCCTATAGCTGTTTTCTGATAGCTTCAGGGAGTTTTTGTTCCTGGGTTTTGTTTCTTGTACACACAATTCTTCCTTTCGATGATATGTTTCTTTTTCTTTTGTTCTCTTTTTTTTCCTTGTGACTCTTTCTGTAAGATTTCAGTCACGTGCTAGTTAAACTTCTTGTTTCCCCACTGCTTTCTACTTTCTCAACTGACATGTATTTTTTTTCCTAGTCCCTTAAGTCAGCCCACCCTGAGCTCTGCAAGGTTTCAGCCACGTGCTAGTTGGGTTTTTTTCCCCCACTGCTTTCTATTTTCTCAACTGACATGTATTTTTTTTCTCCTAGTCCTTAAAGTCAGCCCACCCTGAGCTCTGTATATCATTCCAGGGCTGTTTCCAGTATCCATGCTAACTTATTTTAAGATGGTCTAGCTATCTCTACGCAGCAGTGCAATCCGTTATATACATGCTATCTGCCTTTAACCTACTTAGCTCAGGTATCAATTACAGTGCATTGGCCCAAACAATAGATGAGTGGCCGTGTATCAAGAGTTTTTGGCAGGCCCCTAAAGCTCACATTTTCATTGTAATTGATACATGAGGTTGCTATATCAATTTGAACACAGTCCATAAGTTAGATGAGCTACAGGCATATTCATGACTGCAGTATCACAAGTTTTCCTTCCAAACTTGCCTCAACGTGCTCTTACCATGTTTGCCTTTTTCCTTGGGCCCATTTAGCCCCCTGTTTCACTAGCAATGTGTGGGATCAAAGAAAGTACCCAGAATTAAGCATTTTCCTAGGAGGCCTTTAGCGCAAGCAATAGCTTTTTCATTGAGGAGTACCTCCCCAGTACCTGTCCTTATGGTCTCCAGTCTTCCACTTTTCACTTCTTTCAACTGTATGTAGCCATTATATGAGTACATATTATTACAGTATTTAACACTTTTAACGAATTGACAACCAAAAGCTTTTCATTCTGGTAAGCTTAAAATGAAGCTTTGCATGAAAATATGGGGCATTTACATCAGGCTATTGAGCAGCAGATGTATAATTGTTACATTGAAGACAATGGCAAAACTCTGCTTAACGCCAGTGGAACCCCAATTCTACCCAAGGAAACCCGAGATGCCACTCTAGGGCTAGTCAGACTTCTTACACGATGAAGACAAAATGAAACAAAAGGCTTTTAAGGAAGCATTAGAGCCAAGTAAGTTGAAAATTCAACACCTGCTCCCCTCAACTGCAAAATATTCAGCGTGCATGTGCACTTGCAGAAACGTCCCTGAAGCAGATGCCAACTGTTTTCTTATGATAGGGGTAACTGAGACTTTTACTGGCAGATCAATTCCACCCTTTAGTCTTAGATACTCTCCTTCAACAAGGCATAGCTTAAAAAGATTTGGCTTTGAGTCAAGCAAGCTAATTCCTCATTTAAATGCAATGAGTAATAGACGTATAAGTAAACAGGGAAAACAGAACGTATTGATTACAAAAGAAAGTTTAGCCTCCACTGGTAAAAGTAAAATACTTTGCAGCTGGTGTTCTCAAAGTTGGATAGAGCAGCCCCTCCACTAAGGAAAGGGACTGCACGATTTACATTATAGCACAAGACGGACTGAATGATGAAAAATACATCAAGCTTTCTGAATGCCACTAACAAGCAAAGCAATGTAAAGTTCACATGGGATACAGCAGAGGGGTTGGCGCACTGCCTATTGAACTTTGGGTTACAGCACTGTGGATCTGCTTCAAAACAACTTTCATGCTCAGCACGTAACATGAATCTGTCCCTTCAGCTTTTTAACCTGCTTTGAGAGCTAAGCTTTGTCAGAGTTACAACTATAATTGGGTCAGGGAAGTCCATTCCAACCTGCCTGTCCCCAGATGCAATTACAGGATTGTTTCAAACTTGTCTAGGGAATGAGGGTTAACTGTATTCCCATAATGTGTCCCGGACAGGGGGTCACGGCTCAGTCCTGCGTGCCGTGTGGCTCTTAAGCCGTGCTGTAACTGTATCTTGGAGATGGGAACCTGGAATCCCTTACAGCTGCAGTGCAGCACTGACCGAAATCAACCCAAAATAGCTGTATTCAAAGGGAAAGGTATTTCTTTTCCTTCCCATGAGAGCTCCAAGAAGCTCAAACTTTTTATCTACTTAGTGTTTACATTAGCCTGCTTTGAACTGCTCTTTCGTACCTTAAATGTCACGTCAAAAATTGCTTGCTTTCTACTTCCCCCTATATAGTAAACTAATCAGAGACTGGAGGAACTTCATCTTTATTTATTAGGCTCTTCTGATTTAAAGAGATTGTGAGTTCCATCACACATCTGGTGGCTGAAGGCCTACCAAGGAGCCTGGGAGCACTAACAGCCTGACGCTGTTCCCTCCAGCACATCTGTCAGACAGCAGCTGGGGACCGAAGTGACCAGTGTAAGGCCGCTGGCAGCCTCTGCCAAAAAACCTCCTGCCAAACTCAGGATGCAGAGTCTTGCCATGTGTTTATAGGCTATTTGCTAGTGTTCCCCAAGGCTGTAATTAAGACTCTGCACTGGGAATGTGAGGGCAATTATTGTGTCCTGGAAAACCATCACACCTCCATGGAGGAAGATCATTTGTTTTGTGTTTTTTAGGATCATGGCTGTGAGAAACTGAAAGACCTTCCTCATAGAACATCAGGGGACAGAAACATGTCTCATCATATACTTTGAGGATGCATTAAATGGAACTCAAGCCCTTATGAACCATCAGCATAAAGACTCAGTCGTCAATGCTAAACTTCCCTCTCTATGTCCTTTTTCCTTGTTTCACAGGAAGTTGATGATAACATTCCCTGCAATGAAAAAAAAAGCTTCTCTAAAAAAGGGAATGCTTTTGTTTGCTTGCTGGTTTGTTATAAATCCTAATAAACTCTCAGTTGCAGAAGAAGACAAAAGCCAAACTGAAGAACATTTCTCACAAATGAGAACGTCCTATGTCACACATCATTAAAGAGTCAGGTATACTTTAAGAAAATAGTCGTCAGCTTCCCTGAGGGCAGCCTCTGGCTTCAGCTTCATGAGACGGATAGGGTACAGCAGCATCCTCTACTAGGGTCAACTCCTTTTGAAACGTTGCAGTTTAAAAAGGCAGCCATCCATCCTCAGGCCAGATATCTGTTCTATGCAAAGTACCTTTCCTCCTTTTCCCAGAGAAGGGGTAGAAATACAATGCCGAGCACGTGAGTTCTACCTTCAAGATTTCAGAGACATGTTCTTCTTCTCACAGTAACCATCAAGGCAGCAGGACTTGAAGCCAAACTGTTCCAAAGAGAATTTAACAGCTCTCGTACAATGCAGTGAAAGCTTTTCTGGATGACTGTCACATGGTTTTCTGGGGAGCAGCAAAATTTCAGACTTCAACTTCCTTTTCCTGATGTTAAGCAAGTACTGCTTCCTCACATGAGGTATTTACTCACTATAAGCAATGGTCTGTCAATGTAAGAAAAGAAGAAAGGTACGTACAGGACTTCCCACAGACCTTCTCCTGTGTGAGAGGTTCAGCTTCATCGCTTGTGTAGTATACTACTTTTATCGGTAAACTGATTCTATCAGAAAGCATGAGTTTTCATCGTTGTTTTTGTAGATGAAAGTGAGAAACTCAGTACTGGTAAGCACGACAAAATGACCTATGAAAGATTTCATTAAGAAAGCTGTCTTTGTAAAAGGAAATTTGCCAAGAACATCAGTCCTTAGGGTGACCTTAATTAGGACTTTATCGATCCCCAGGGGTGAAATGATTTTAGGTGACAGACTGTATTGAAAATCATGCTGTTCTCAATGCCTTACGTGCTCGGTCTTTTTCTCTTCTTCTAGTGGGAGAGGCTGCAAGATCTTGAAATGCACAGAAAAGGGCACGAAAATTAATCTTGCTGATCTCGGAACGTCACAAGATCCTGGAATATTTGCACAGAAAATAAACTTGTCGTACTCTGGACCAAATCATCTCTCTGGTTGGCATGCTGTTCTCTGGGCCTACTCCTGGAGCATCCTGGAGAACAAAGCAGGATTCAAACAGTCGTCATGACAACTGATATTAAATTTTGTGTGGCATGCCCCACATATCCCCCCACCTACACCGTCTGGAGTGGAAATCTTGGCTCAAGTGAATGGCGGTTTACCTGAAGACACTGACACCTGGTTTTCAACCCAGGATATTACCACGGATAAAGGGAGAAACATGCTCAACCTCTGCCAGAGTTTGCTCCATCTCTACATACTATATTGATGCTTCCCATCCTTAAAGAGGCAGCCATGAGTCCTGCCACCGGCATCACGCAACACTATTGTAACTTTAAAAGAAAAGACTCTACAAGCTGAGTAAAACAAAAGAACAGTCAAACCGATTGCACTAAGGGAAGTTCAAGTGCTGTCCCATTTTCCCACAGCCCTTTCAATCATAAATTTATTCAGTTTTCTCTAAACCTGGTAGATGGAGGCTCACAGCTAATTGGGCCTGAAATCATTTTTTTCTGCAATTGATTGAGAGTGCAAACCTGGGAACACCAACTTGAAAGCCAGACTGAAGGCCATTTAAAAACGCGGCCCCATGGTGTTAGCTGTTCTGTTGGCTGCCTTTCAGAGTAATTTGAAACCGATTCGCTCTTCAGCCGTACAATGGAGCAATTTTCTACCCGGTTATCATAAACAGAACAAGTAAACAGCAGTGTCTAAGAGGAGTTACAAAGCCTTGTATACTCAAGGTCACCATTTGGGCGAACGGCTTAGCTCAGCTCCAACCGATGTATAAGAACCCGTGGCACAAAAGCGTGTCAGCTTTTGTGTGCCGATGGCAGGGCGATGAGCAGCGCGGATGAGCGGGCTGAAGCCTCTACAGCATCATCCAAGTGCATACGTGTGCGGCACAGGGGACGCTTTGCAGCCACTGTCCTTGAGCCTTCCTGAGAAGCCTCAGGATATTCCAAAGATAATAAGCCTCAGGATATTCCAAAGCTTTACAGTGCTCAGACAGGCCCGAAATATTGAGCGGGTCCTTTAGATCTGATTTCAGAAATTAGCATTTTTTTTTTTCCTAATCCTCAGTTCTTGTGAGGCATCTGTGAAATCACAATGGAACAGTAAAAGGCACAACCAGCCAGAAAAAGCTGGCTGAAAGATGAGCTTGTTCAAATTGACTTGAGCCATCACAGCACCCACGTATTATTGCGTGCACTGGGAGGGGAGACCTTAATTAGCTCCTAAAACACTGTCTGCCAATGCTGTGCATTGTTAAACACTTATTTTCTCCCTCCCCATCCCCGCCCTGAGAAAACTGCAGGTCGTGGAGGGTAAAGAAAACTCTACACCTGCACTGCAGTTTATAAAGTACTTTTACATCCCTCAAAATGACGGGTGTTATATATGCATCACATTATCTTTCCCAGCTCTGCTCCTCAAGTATTCAGAAGAATAAGGTATTTAGCGTTCAGACGCTAAAACTGCCTCTGGTGTTTGACTTTAATGTAGGCAACCCATTACAGCAGAGCATAGTCTTAGGCCATCACCTCCCAACATGTCAAAGCAAACACAAACTTTACCAGCCAGCAGAATAGTTAATATAAATGTATGATGGGAGAAGCATTTATTGGCAGAAAACACAAGCAGAAATTGAAGGAAGAAAATCCTCCAGTATCAAAATTATACCAGAGGAAGAGACTTTAGAAAAAATTCTTACTATGCCTTTAAAAACTGAATGACATTTCTGAGGTACTCACTTTAAACAGAAATAATGGTCTCTCTCACAGTTAAGTTCCTTTTTTTTCCAAAGGAGTGAATTTTCTCTCCGTGACAGAGAAAAGCTCTAATACTGGAAGATGGAACAGAAATTTTATCTGAAGTTCCCTCATACACAGACCAAATGTTGGCTTTCACTCAGATAAGAAAATGAAGTGTTTACTGTTTATTTTGAGATTCAAAGTAGGAATTGAGCAGTAGATAGCAAATTTTACAAATTACTACTGGACACATATCACAATGACTACATAAAAATATATACATATAAAAAACACTTAGTGCAAAAAACCATTGCCTTTACCTTCCTGGCATATTGCAAAGCAAAAACCACAATGGGAGCAAAGTCAGTAAACAAAAACAATACGTACATTAACGTCTTCCGTTACATTTAGACTTCACAAAAAGTTCACAATATGCAAAAGAGAATTAAGTTCCAGCGATAACACGTAAGAATTTTTTACCTAGCTGAAATTTATAGGGAAGGAAATAACTATACTAACAACACAAATATTTACTTCTTAATATCAATTCCTATATCATGACATGAAAAGATTATCAAAACAATCAGACACAGCTCCTCCACTAAATGCATGTGGCATACGAAGATGTTATTAGTTAATGTATTCATTTGGATGCCCTGGGTAATTTGAAAAGCATTTTACCTACTTCTGTTTATCAGACAACTTACAGGAAAGCTAGGAACAATTTTGTTCTCAAATGCTGAAGTCATTAGCCTGGTTTGCAAAATATGTTTATCTGTTTTTAAGGCAGGTCCCCCTGCAGACATCCTGGTGGCATTTTACTGCAGGCATCACGTAGCAGGGATGCAAGGAGAGAGCAAAGCTTACCATTGCTGAAAGACGACAGCAGCTCCAGGAGCTGGGCACATTGTCAGAGCACGTGGATCATAAAAAATCACGCATGGAATTTTGGGCTGCTGGTTTTGGTGTGCTATTTCACATGAGATCTCATCTAAAGCCTGCAAAGAAAGAACCATTATCGTACATAGCAATATTGCCCAATAATGCTGCAGTCACAGTATTTCTTGTGGTAATTCTGCTACGCTCTAGCCGTGGAAGCTGTTTGCCCTCACATTCTGTCAAAGACAGAGAGCTTCAGCCTCCCTGAAGATCTTTTAGAATCACAGAGTCCTTTAGGTTGGAAAAGACCTTTAAGATCATCTAGTCCAACCATTGACCCTACTCTACCAGGTCTGCCGCTAAACCATGTCTCTAAGCATCTAGGTGGATGCCGAGATCCACGAGGGATCTCTATAGGCCCGGCTGGGTCTCTCCTTATTCCCTGGAGCCAAGCTGTGATGTGCACTCCCAACCACGTGTCTTCTATATACCTTTAAATTCCTTGGAAATAGAACATATACTCAGACAAGGAAACTGCAGGGGTCTTATGTCAGAAGCAGTTTCCATACGCAACTACGTGACTTTACTCTCACAGGCAACCCATACACATATATTTGAATAAATCCACTTGCACGTGTGTTTACAGAATCTTTCTTTTAAACAACACCGCCCTTCAAATTCCCCTTCTGAAACTGAAACACAAGTCCTGAATCCAGGACACAGGTTCATGCATGAAAAGTAGTAGGGAAACTGCTGTTGCAAAATAGTCAACACACAGTAAAGACTTCTATTAGAAAGTCTTCTGCATCCAGAGGCTGCAGGATTATTGGTTAGAATAATATCCGTTTTTATTTTCCAAGGAAGGCAACCATCTTAAATAAGCCAACAGGAAATTATAAACAGGAGGAAAATAAAGGTAATGTAAATATTGTAAAACAAGCAAGTTTTTAAGTATCACCTTCGTGCGTATCAGTACCCTCTAAGCCTCAGAGTCCTATCAGCTTCCTGATAAAACCAAGGTTTTTGCCTCAGTTAGCACTGCAAAGAGCTCCCAGAGTGGAATGAAATCTGCTGTGTCGAATTGCACATTCTTTATTACTGGTGGTAATGTAAAAGGCACAAAAAGGAGCTTGAGTCCTAGATCCCAAGAGCAGTTGTGAGTGCAAACAACTACAAAAATCCTCCTCTGGCTTGTAAACTGCACAAATTTGATAAGGAAGTCATTAAGAGGGAGTGAAGAGGGCCTTTTACGATGACATTCTTATATAGTCACTTCAGAAGCAGACTTTAAGGTCAAAAAGTACTCCTTGTCTTCCTGCAGTGGAGGCAAAATACCGTGTTTCAGGAAATCTGGTACCATTTCCTTTACTCCGAAGCTTCACGAGTTCCCTTCTAGTTTCCAGGAGGTATTTCTTTTTCACAGGGCACTGACACTTGGTGCCTATCTGTCTGTCACTTGTGTTGCTGTTCTGTTCTCCTGCTGTGGTCTGGGCTCTTGTTTTCTAATACATACCTATAGATAATATGTGCGTGTATATATATACACACTATATATATATATATGCACGATTTACTTCACTTGATTTCTTTTCACTCTCTTTTTCTTCAGAGTTTTTGCACTTTACACCTTACTTTTGTTCTTCCTCTCCTGCCTGATCTGGCTCTAAGGGTACAATGTGCAGTGACTTTAAAACTCAGGAATTTGGATACATTTATGAAGTATGAAAATCAGTAGAGGATAGAAAGAATGAGAGAGGATTGAGGTTTACCTTAACAGCCATGATTTGTGCTACAAGGAGCACTGAATGGGGCAGGGAAACAATAAAGTCTCATGTGCTATAGTTCTTTGCTAATTTGAAAATCTGCTGGAAAAAGTTTACGAACAAGATGGAAAATTCAAAGTTTTAGAGCAAGCTGAGAGTCAACCAAATTTGCAAATGCATGCTGGCTTTAAACTCCATCACACAGGGAACAGCTGAACTCCATTGCCACCTGACTGGTATTTTTGGGGAATTAGGACAGTCTTCTGTTTCCTCCGCTGCCTTCAGACAAGTACAGATTCTTTGGTCTTTTAAGGAAGAAAAGATTTTTGCCTTCAGTCAGGAAGAATGTCGTTCATTACCCTTAACCATCCTGCTTTGCTCTGTTATGACAAATCAGTTTATACTATTTCTACAAAATTCTGTAACTAACTCAGCAAAGAAACCTCATTACTAGCTAGCTAAATAACAAACGTTCTCATCATAACATTTCTCTCCCAACATAAATGAATACTAGTAATTAAATTTGAGCCCTCTGAATTAATCTGATTAACCTCCAAAAGAGGCAGAAAATTATCTAAAAATTCCCTTTCCAGTTAGAAGGGAAAATAATGCTAATATGAGTCAAAAGGGCTGCTAAAACAACAGGAGAAGGAGGAATGGAAGGTGCAATAAGTTTTGTGGGTTTCTGGAGCATAAAATGTAGTCCAAGGGGAAAGTAAGCCTTAAAGAGCGAGGCAGTTCAGGTGCAGCTCCCACGAGAAAAGCACATCATGCAACCAGCAAGGGAGATGTAATGGTCCATGGGTAAGTGGTCCAAGGCTATTACACATAGCAAGAAGCAAGACGGTTCTGACCACAGAGGCTGGCTGCTGTAGAAACCAGTTCACCCCCAGCCCACCGCTATCCCAAAACGGAGATGAGGTCCCTGAGGTGACATTGCCGTTCCCTGCCTGTGCACCATTCCCCAGAACTCCTTTCTCCTCAACTCGTCAGAAGATACCATCGTACACGCCGTGGGCCTCCCAGCCTCAAGAATATTTTAGTGCGTGCCTCAGAGGATCAGGCTGGTTGGCCATTTCTGAGCTAGACGACAGCCACTATACACGGCAGACTTTCCCAAGAGGGCTGTGTGATGCAAATCCATACAGTCTGCTAAGAACAGAGTTTATTTCAAGGGACTCCTGATAGAAAAAGTGTTCCCCGGTATTTATGTTTTATGGTTCTGTCTCGAATTTTTGGGCTGTATATGCAAAATCAGATACACAGTTATCAGATACAGACAGTTATTCGGATTTCCGAAACTTGTCTAACTCGATATGGCAATGCCATACATGTGAAAAGAGGCACCTAATTTGCATGTGGTACTATCTGTTTACCCACAATTTTGGTCAAAGGCCTTTTCAAAACTGCGTCTTACCAAAACATATTGCCAGAAGTCTGACAAGAAGTCTCTAGCACCAAAGTGCTATCATTTATCAGCAACTTGGTGCTGTGCTGAGCAGGTCGGTCAGAGGTACCGAGCGCTCCCAGGGCTGTTTGACCAAGCACCAGACTGACCTGGTAGCAGGATCGGGGCTTTTGCCACAGCATCTGTCTAAAAAGGCAGAACTAAAGCACCAAACTAACTGTGGTATGGTAAACAGACAAAGGTTTCCCGACTCTCCGTTGTTTCCTTTAATATAGCAGGATGCCAAACACAGATCTTCACAAACCTCAGTGAACAAGATTGAGCTTATGAATTTCTGTTGATTGGATTCCTACTGGGTTCATTAAAAATACACATGCAGTAACATACAAATTTTCACAGTAGGAATCGGAGCTGTAGCTGATTCTACTGGAAATTAAAAATTGGCAGTACTCTGCATCTCACATGCCAGTTAGGACATTCACACCCAATTAGAGCTGTGTTATTTATACAGCTATAATTATCAACTTATCTATATTTCAGTCTTAAACCCTGAATTAGATTAGCAGATCTCAAGTCTATGTGTCTTAAAGAGAGTTTTCCAAGTAGAAATTCCCAGCTGCACTTCACCAGGAGGTGTATTAATTACATATGTAGGAAAATATTGCACAAAATTCAACCTTAGGATCCTAAAGTCAATCTTCTATTTTGTTTACCCCCTGGCCCAGTAACACGCCTTAAGATTACGATTAGCCCTTTTGCAGGTGCAGAGTTGGAGGGAAGGAGATAACCAAGATTTCTCCACCCCTATTTGACCAGCCTGGATAGGGGCTGAGCAGATGGGGCCACCATTGGGTTTCTCTCCCTTCTTACGAGAAGCTGGTCACCAGTGCAGGGGCTGGAATAAACCCAGTCCTCTGCCCACTCCCCAGCCGGTGGAGATGACCGTCTTCCCTGGGCGTTATGGAGCATTGTTGTCCTCCTCTGTCTTTGTTCCATTGAAGCATCCATGCTAGTGGTGTCCAAACATTCGTTCTGCTCTTGGCTGATTTCTGCTCTCATTGTAAGTGGGCATCACAGCAACGGGCAAGTGAATGACCCTTTGCCTCTACAGGGAAATGTTTCTGATAGTTGTGACAGCTGCACTAAAGTTAGCGCCAGACACAACATTTTTGGTGAATGCCAATGTACCCAAAAATGTGACTTCAGCTGACTTAAATAATAAAAATAATGATTTTCTGTTAACTGCATTGGAAGTCTTGGCTCAGATTTTTTTTCTCCGTGGTCAGATTCCCAAAGCAGTGAAGAGAGGGGGAGGCAGGATTCTGCTGTCTCCCCAGCTGCAGGGGCGAGGGCACTGGGCCAGGGTACACAGCACACGTTCCCAGTGTCTCCTCTGGGGATCGGGGGGGGATGCTCAAACAACGCTCTAACCATTTGACTTTCTGTACAAATGTTGGAGATGAAATGTTTTGGGCAAGCAAAGTTAAAATTTCTCTTCATTTTGAAAAATAATAATTATCTTTTTTTTGTTGTTGTTACATTTGGGAAAAAAAAAAAAGCACTTTGGGTCAGACCTCGCCCCCCCATATTTACTTCCCTTCTTCTGGCTTGTTGGAGTAGCAAAGCCAAAAATCAAGAAGCTGTACACTTGCTTTGAAAATACCTTTGACAGGTACTTGGGGTGTAACTCTGTCAATGCAATGAGCAATAGCAGCACACTGCAGCTCATCAGCATTCACAAAGGGATTTCTGGAAGTACAATGGACTGCAACCCATCACTGGCACAGCGATTCCCGTTTAACTTGCTCCTCCACTTCCGTCTGAATTTTTAATATTCTGTAACTGAGGTTATCATTCTCCAGGATCCCTCAGTCCCAAGAACTCCAAGATAATCCCTTGCTTATTATTTAGTCAGAGCAGTATGTTCTCATTTAAGATTTGAAACAGAGCGCAGGATAAACATTTTTTTTTATTATTATTATTATTTCATTTGTAAGCATCTTTGGTTGGTATCAGGGAAGGCCTTTTTGACTAATTTAAGAATACACAAAACTAAAATACTTGCACATCTGAACCCCCTTTTTTTTTTTTTTTTTTTTTTTGCTGCTATCTGAAAAGAAAGAAATTGAAAGGAAGAAAGAAAACCACACATTGATTTTCAAAAAAGTCTTTGACCATAGGTCAACTAGACAGTATATCCACACTGTGTTTACTTTTCACAGAAACCTTCTCTGTCTCATTAGTAGCCTTCAAATGTACAAAGGGTGAAGGCTAGCTGTGAGCCTGAGCTGCAAAATCACACCAGCCCCAGTGCCTTCATCTTCGAAGTTTAGTTATTTTCAACAAACTTTTTGGCAAACCCACTAAACTTGCTAGCATGCGTGCGCTGCTGCTTTCCATCTGCCTCCAGAAACCAGGCGTGGTTGGAAAAGGTGCTAAGTATAAGCAAAAAATCAAGGATTGAAACGGGGAGGGCTTTAGAGATAATACTTCTTTCCTTATCTTAACAAATTTTCAGTATTAGACGAATGCGACTTTCTGTTTCTTTATCTTTGTCACATGGCTGTCTGTATTTAGAATTTGAGAAGAAAACAAGAATTGCAGAAGACACATGCTCTGGCAGACTGGTGAATTTAAACTTAGTTCTTTACCTCCAGATTTTTCTCACCCACATTCTACTTTCTGTTCCTACTGCTGTCACCAAGTATTTGTTTGTCATTCACATGTCTAACGTGGGAGCCATCCAGATGTACTTCTCTTACCCTCTACTTAGTCAATATATTTAATCACGCCAGTCTCCTCAATGTTACAGACTCTGTGTGTGTGTGTGCTCTGCTGATGAAAGTCACACATACAGCTTTGTAAATCTGCAAAAGGCACAGCCGAATGAAGTAACCAGAGCAAAAAAGAGTGTTTTCTGGCAGAGAACTCAAAAGCAGCAAAGCTGCATTTCACTCACCCCGAGGTTATCAAAAAGCCTAAGCAACTTCTATCTGGACCCAATGCCCAGCAATAAAACTCACAGGTAGAACGATCTTAAAAACAAGGAGCTAGAGAGTATTTTTAAAAACATAAGGCTGATAATGTGTATGTATTAGATTGCCTCGTTAGGAAAGAGCTATCTGAAGGTAGTTGATTACTAGAATCAAATTTCTATTTTAAGACTGTAGTAGATTTTTTTCCTTCTATCACATTTTATAAATAGTGCCATTGTTTTATAAGATTGATTGACAAATAGAAATATATTTTTAACTATAACTATATAAATAAACCTTATCAATAAGTCTGGTTTTATGATCAGTTTAAGATTCTATACTTCATATTCACTGGGCAGACAGGTGATTAAAATTATACTGTACAGAGGACCCATTGCACAACAGTCATTTGGACGTGTTTGCAGAAGAAATGAGTATATCAAAGGCACAGGTAATACTTTCAATAGGATCAGAATCACCCTCTAAGGAATGCAGTTGCAGGAGCATGGGTTGTCGTGTGTAGTCACAGCATCACAAAGTCTGTTTAATCACCTACCTGATATTTTCATTTGCACGTGGGAATCCACCAGTGGTATTCAGGAGGAGTCAATCAGTCAAGGAATCCCAATTGACAGGAATTTATAGGATTTTTTTTTATTCGCAGTCATGCATTTTTGTTTTTAGCTTAGTGGTTTAAGAGCTGAATCATGACTATCTTATTCGTGCAGAGTAATACTTCATTCTTCAAGCAGACCCCTCCAAGGCAGTAGAACTGCTCTGAAAGTAAGTCGCTTTGCTACATGTGCTGTACGGCATTCCTATCACATCTGGAATTTCAAAGCGGGTGCAATAATTTGGTAAATATTTTAGGAACATAATCCTGCGGAGGTATGAGTTGGCAGAGCCCCACTAATTCAGCTGACTTAACAGAACTGTTTCAACTTACATCGGCTGAGAAGCTCATCACGAGTATTTACCCGTGTGTAGAGCAATGTAAGAAAAAGCCTTTCCCAGTGTCTTACAGAGAGTCAGCATGTGGTTTACATTTAGCCCATCACCCCGCGGCATCAGGCATGCAAGCAGACCACTGCGCCAGTCCAAAGAAATGTTAGGATTTTCCAATGACCAATACCAACTTGTGTCAGAAAAACAGAAGTAGGGAAACTCTGAAGCTGACTTTGTAACGTTCTTGTCTTCCAGCAGCACGGTGTTGTCAAAAGCATCCAAAAAATATTGATTTTTGCATGCAGAATAAAAGGGAAGATTAATGAAATTGCAAGAAGAGGACAAATGCACAGTGTGTGTCCCTCACCTGAGGTTGTCTCACAGAAAGATTTGTCTGATAGGAAGGAACAAAGAATTATTTAATATTTATATTTTCTTTAGAAGTATCTTTTTTTCTTGAGGTCCATTTTATCTTGCTATCAAAAAAAAACCCGACCAGAATTTTGTGGTTCAATACAGAGGCTGAGAAACTGTTTTCTTTCACTCCACACACACACAGAGTAGATTACAAAGGCATTTTCAGTGCCGTGATGCATTTTGGAATGGTGAAGCAGAAAAGAGGGGTTTTTTTTCCCAGTTAATAAGAGCGTATTTACAAGATCTGCAGCTTTCTCCCACATGCTGACACTGGATAGAGAATGCCATACGCAGTGGTGAACAGTAGTCTGTTATTTTAGGGTTTTCTTCATTATCATAACAGAGTATTACGCTTTTATATGTCATCTTGCAGGCAATTAATATTTATATCAGCCATGCATGATGCTTATTTCTTTTTCTTAGCATTAAAATAGGACTTAATTAACTCATTTTTATTGAAATTTGACTTTACTGCACATTAGCCACTGTTATTGCTGTAAACATGTAAATCATTGTGAAAGCATTTATTTTTGTTATGGAGTATATTACTCACTTTACATTCCAGAATGCCTGCTGATTCAGTCTTTGAGCTGAATATGAAAATTTAACTTAATGATCCCAAATGTAGCTTAAGGGATCTGAATCCATAATAAAAACATAACTGGCAACCTGCCAGTTTTCCCACAATCTGGTTTTCTGAGTAACCTGGTGTAAAAAAAAAACAACCCACAAAAAAAAAAAAAAAAACCCATCAAAAAACAACCACCAAAAAAACCCCTAAAACAAAACAAAAAAAAAGGATTTGGCTTACAGGAAAATTTTCCAAGCAAAGGGATATAACTGATTAGTCCAGCCTGTGCCACATGCCTCTGCATCACCTCGCTGGCCCGAGGGAGCCCAGTCGGGTGCAGGAGAGTGTGGAGTTTGGGAACAGTCGCTAAATTATTTAGAGGAAAGGTGGGACAGGAGTTTTGGGGGCCACATTGACACATAGCAAAATTTTCTGAAAGCCTTTGCAAAACTCTCCTTCCAGACATTTTACATGCTGTTCTACCCACAAAACCTGTTTTTTCCTTCTGTACAAGGGACAGTGAATTAAATCGCCGATGGTGGGAACAGCGCAGCAGTAACTCCAGCACCCAGCTAAAAAGTGGTATAAACTTTCGGTTAGCCAAATCACATACTCACGGCTAACTGCACTTTATAAAGGCCATGTCTATTATCCCTATCAGTTTGTGAATTGAACCTGGTAGTAAGGTGTATAGATTGATTGAAATAAAGTTAAAGTATAGCTTCAACAACAAGGAAGAGAGTAACTTATTTCCTTATTTTCAAGGAGCTTTTCTTCATATTCCCTATAGCAATTTTTTTGCTTTGTCTCTCACATCCACAAGTCTGGAATTGGATGGTAAAAGAAACTCTTTCTCCATTAATATTTTATTGAAAATTCACATTTTTAATTTTCTGCAGCAAGCTCTACCTGTGTGTTCTCAATTCTGCCAGTTGGCTTTTTCTTTTTACTTGGCAGGCAAACCGCATTGCCGTTCTAACGGGAATATAGCTTTTCAGTGGGTGTACTTACTTAATTGCCTTGACTAAGTTATTCCTTCCATTTCATCCCATGTCTACGCAATTGATGTGCACTTTGAATTAATAATAAAATGCTTATAATACAACATCAATAGTAATGCCCACAGATTTTCTTCCCTTTGGAAAATAATTACCCTGTTCAAGCTGTCCAGTGTGTCCAGATCACAGACCCCTCCAGCTACCCACCAAAAAAGCTGGAGACCAACCCGTAGCATTCCTCACGGGTCATCTGTGTGCAAACCTTCGATGTATCTGGGTGCCAAAGCTCACAATATCATTACTTCTGTCTCATTTTATAGTCAAAGGAGAATGACAGGCAATTACAGAAGGGTGAGGGGTAGGCTGCATCCCCTGCTGGGTTTGACCATATGTCTCCATTAACTATACAGACACCGGGGGCATAGGTTACACAACCGTACGCTTGTAAAGGACTTCAGAGATTATTTAGCTCACCTAATTATGCTTTGAGCCAAAACATTATGGACAAAAACCTAAATCTATGGCTCATCGTGTATAACGTACGTTTTAAATCACAGAAAAATAAAAATTAAGCAAAACCATTGACCGATATTCATATTTTGATTTTTTTTTCAAAGCGTACTTGTGTGTTATAGGATGGGTCTGTACGGGTTTTGCTTTTATGCTACGATCATTGCACTTACTAGCTTTTCATATTTTGCAGACTGTAGGCTGATTGATCAACGCAGCTTCTTGCCCAGACGCACAAACAACTGTACCCATGTCAGTGCTGATGGCTGTTTACCTAACCTTTTCCAAAAGTCCTCCAGGCAGGGAGATCCCTTACAGCCACCAGGGACTCTAATCCATCGGTTTATTCTTCCAAGTGTTGAGTTTTATTCCAATATCTAACCTGGGCCCTCCTTGCTGAAACTCAAACCAATTATTTTCTATTTATCTGTCAGTTTATTTATTTGTCACTTGGGGTCTGTCTTAACAGATTTGTTACACAAATTACCTAAGTACTTCTACTCCTTCCCTTCTCCATTTGAGGGGATGACATTTTCCTTGTCTTCACTTTGTACTAATGTCACAAGCCATTTGACTATAGTTGATCTCTTTGGTAGAAAATTATGGAAAATCATTTAAACCTTTTCAGCATCATCTCACGGTAGGAACATAAGGAACAACCTTATCTGGGCAGACCACAGCGGTGATGTGACTGCAAGCGGCCAACAGCAGCTGCTTAAGAAAAAGATAAGGCAAGCAGAAATCATATTTCTCTTAATATTGCTCCCTCTGCCTCCAGAAAACTACTCAGAAACATGCAGAGCCAGAAACTATATCCCCACCTTTTTCTTTAATGACATTTTCTGGATTATATTTCAAGCCATGATCCTAGGACAATGAGTCCCGGGATTCATATATACAGTGTAAGAAAAATATTTCTTTTCCATCTAATCATATTTGTGCCCCAGTTGGCATATTATAGAAAAAGTTATTTTATATTGCCCTGCCTAGTACATTCATAGGTTCATGTATTTCTACCCCCCGCCCCCATTCATCTTTCAGTTTCTCGCCCAAAAGAAGGAGAGGGGCGGCAGGCGAGCCGGGGCGCAGGGCTGTGTCAGGGACGAAATATTTGACATGGTTATGATTTACCAGCAATTCAAGATTTATCAATGGTTTGAGATGGATCAAAAGGTTGAATTTTAGCAGCACTTAACCGGTAACCAATTCAAGGTGATTCAGTAGAATATGTTATAATTAAAACAGCGACTTAATTAAATATTTGAGAATTACAAGATTCATGCTAACTTACTACGAGGTATCCTAAATCCACATATATGTATGTACATATGTATAAACACAAAACATACAAACGCACCCCATTCAAGGAGTCGCACACATCCCACCCGAGTCTTTAACTGCTCGGACAAGAGTCCCTTCGCAGCAGGTGACTCCAGTGAGCTGCTGTGTTCCCCCTTTGAGTCCCCAGACAGACAGAAATATTTGGATCCAGTACCATACATGGACACCCACACTCATGAAGGCTAATGCATATATGCAAACACATACATAGGTAGAGAGGTGGATGAAAGAGGTTAGACTACAGCTAAAATTTCCTTCTTCGTGAGTTTAGAGTAAATGCGACGCATTGGCATCGGCCCCTCAATGGGCGATAATTGAGCCTGGAGAAGTTTGACTTCACCCTGGTCCTTCATCAGCTTTGTCAGCAGATGGTCTTTGAACCTTGAGGAGATTGTGCCTGAGGCACGTCCCGCCTCAGGGGAGGTGCTGGTCACAGACCACTACGATCCAGGAGAGCTCAAAGGGTCTCCCTAGAGTTGCTCTTTATAGGGTCTGAGAAAATTGACTTTCATCAGGTATTTCTCCATTTTGGCCCAACACGGACAATGGGATATTCTGGTATTTTCCACCAGTTGGTTAAAGTTCCAATTTTCACCAACCCATCTTGGGTTGGTATGTGGCCCAGGAGGGAGAATCGCACCGAGCACTGAGTGGCCCAGGATGGGGGGAGTTCCGCCACCACAGGCTGTAGCCCCCAGCCAGGGCGAGCAGAGTGGGGCCACTGGCCATGATCCCATGGTGGCCAGTGCCCCATACAAGGGGAGACCCCGTTGGGGTCTCACAGCCTTGCCTGTGAGAGACGTAGCTGTTTTCACAAAGGCAAACACTGCAAATGCACTTGGCTTATTTATTGGAGTAGGGATTTTACTGAGCGAGTAGACCATTAAAAATCAACTACTTTTTTCTTTTACAGTATCATAACATTTTTCTGTAAATTTAAACCTTCACCAGTTTCAAGGCTTCTGTAAACATAAAAAGTGGCCATCCTTATTTCCCATTTCTCCCTTCTGCTTGCAGAAATCTGTATAGATTTCAGGGAACTGGCAATGTAATTGCTTAAATAAAATTAACTACTTTTCAAGATTCCCATTGCAGCACAATGATCAAAATAACATGATTGCTTTTATGAGCTAATAAGAAAGAGCTAAATCTTCTTCAGTGCCGTACATTCTCAGTTAGTAGTTCCTTAGCAACTAAAACAATATCCCCTGCAGAGAAAGACAAAAATTTGAAAACTATATGTCTAGCTGGTGTTCGCCTGAGGTGTAAAACATAAATCAAATTTTCCAGGACTTTGACATTTTTATGTATTTATGCTATTTTGAGCCAACAGCTTAACCCAGGCTCACGTTTGTTTCACAATGCATTTTATGCATAACGTGGTATGTGCAAAATGATGGAATAGTGCCCAGTGTTAGCACAGGGTATTGGCACGTTCTGGTAATTTACTGGGATAAGGTACTCTTAGGTGCTACATGTTCAGTGACCAAAATATAGATATAATTACATATCAATGTTTTAAGATAATCATAATTAGCAAATATTGAAGAATACTCTTATAATTTTGAAAAGTAAGAGGTTTTTAGTACAGATGTACTTTATTAGTATTTTTCAACATTTAAAAAATCATACCATATAAATAAGGTGCATGACATGACGTTACTTTCTTTTTCTTAATCAGCTCCTTCTCTCTCCATGTGTAGCAGGACAAAGCTCTCAGCAAACATTTCTGCCCAGTTTTCTATTTCAAAAGTCTCTCTCTCTCCCCACAGAAGAATGATGTTGGTGGAATTAAAAACATATCAAGAGTGAGGAAAAAAGGTGTGATATGTTGTAGCATCAGGTCCTTAGGCTCCCATACTGCCTGGAATTTCAAGGTGCTCTCGCGTGCATCGGGAGTTTTTGGATCAGGCACCGAAATCAGAAAGCTGTACTCTGCCTTCCTGATGGATCCAGATACAGTTGTCCCTCCTCAAGTTGATACAGAAAGGATAATTCACAGATACATCTCTGTGCACGCTGTGTGCAATATAATTCTCACAATCTTTCTACAGAATTTGTACAAAACGTCTACAAAATTTGTAGGCGTTCTAGAGGACAAATATTATTATGACTAACAAAAGACTTTTGGCTGGCAAGAATTGTTTCAAAAGCAAAAATTATTTAAATTCCACTTCCAGCAAGTTTTTAAGGCTAAGTTTCAGCTTCACCTTTCTTTGAACTTTACACACTGAAAAATCACATTATATGGTCATTATCCTTTCAATGTATCACTATGTGTCAGTGTCATTTCATAGAATCACAGAATGGTTTAGGTTGGAGGGGACCTTAAAGACCATCTAGTTCCTTCAAATTGAGTACATCTTTAGAGAGATTTTCTCTTTAATCTTGCAACAGTCATAATATTTGCTCTTTTGTCAACAGTAAAAAAACCCCCACAACTCAGCTTTACTGTACAGGTATGTCGGACCTTCTGTTTGAACACTCTGGACTTGATTGCTAAGAGGAAATGAGATGGACTGAAATATTCCTTTACTTGCTCCTTTTGTACTACCAAAGCTGCTAGATGAACTGATAGCAGTTTTCCCATCATTGGGAAGATGCTTTAGTATGTTATGCTGTGATTTAATTGTTTGACAATTGATCTCTTCTTGTAGCCACTTTATTAATCCGAAGACATGCCTGGTGCTGAAAAGGTTGCTAACAGCTTGCTTGTCTTTAGATGCTTCCAGATTGGTGTCATAATTTTCTTTTCACTGTGCATATTTAACTCCCATTAAAATTAATGAAAATCGAAAGGATATACAGTAAGCAAAAATACAAACATAAAAGCACATACACAAAACAGGATGAAGCCAGTTAAATAAGGATATTAAGGGATAAGTCAGAACAACCCAAGAACTGGCAAGTAAAGTCTGTAAAAATTCTGAGGTTTTTCTGTTCTCCGGCTTCCCCAGGTCTGGGACTAATGGATAAGGTCTACAATATGTTGAGATACGTCATCCTTGACTTTGGCATGTTGAAGACTTCAATACAGCAGTTCACAAAGATTCTGTCCCAGGATCTGAAAGCTGGTTGTCACTGAAGGAGCCAGAAGGCAGCCTCCTACTTCAAGAACACCAGGATTATCTTAAATAAAGTTGCTCTCGATCTACTAGTCTAAAATCAAAGACAATGCTACAGTTTCCCACACCAAATATTTTTTCTGTAGTGAGTAGATCTTGATCTATAGCTGTGTTTAGATCAACATGGCTGGTTTTTTCAAAGATCAAGGGTAAAACCAAGCAGTTTATTACGATGAACTATGTATTATCTGGGGGGAAAGAAGGGGGAAATCCTGCAACTGCATATAATATACTTAATACAGATATAATATAATATACAGCTTTAGAGACTTGTTAGGACATGTGAGTTAAGTTCATTAAGGGTCTACATCATGATCATTTGAAGCCTGATGCTTGAAGGAGGGAGGGAGGGAGGAGAAGGGACAGTATCCGAGTCCGGTGTGAGGCTGGCTGACAAGACCACAGGTGAACCCCTTCCAGTCCAGGTGTGGTGAAGGTGCTGCCAGCTTAATTATTTTTGGATCCATCATCTAATCATCTGCACCTGCCTTCTGGCTCTTATGTTACGAGAAGTTCTAAGACTGCATTCATCTTTATGTTAGAAATCACACATTTAGACAGAATAGACCTGAACAGCGTGCACAGAGCAAAGAGCACGGAGCAAAATTCATCCCTGTTGTAATTCCATTTCTTTAATGAAGGGATTTATTTAGCCCATAGGGTAAGGCTCTGATCTATCACACAGGCATCTAGCCATCAACAGGAAGATTATCTGGGTATACTTTATTCTGATGTTCAGTTTTAAAAGATTCTATGTTGACATACAAGAGCGGTTAAAGTAGGTGTGCACTTTTTTCCTTGATATGTATAAACTGGAGTGTAATAGGTATAAATTGAAAGGATCGTTTCACATACATCTCACAGATATATCTTGCAATAGAGACTACCGTTAAATCTGGGTTGGAAATCCCCACTGCTTCCTTTCCAAGATATGCTGCTGTTGCTACCTCTGCTGGTTCCACATTACTTCTCAAAAACAGGTATTTCAGACTGTTCCATTTCCAGAGAATATACGGGCTTGCCACAGGTGGATGTAGATATTAACAGCCCTACCAGACCTTTCATTAAAAGGAAATACCTAGAAGTTCTGAACACAATTAATCCATACATGGTGTTACCTCTGGTAGGGTCTTTCCACTTTGCAAAATATTTACCAATTCAGTTCGGAAAGGTAAGACTAACTTCCTAAAACAGGGATCACCATGTCTAGAAGACAAGTCCTGAAATATTTCTTTGGTCAGAATGGAAAACTGAAATAGCAGCTGTGAAAATATTAAGCGAGAAGGTATTCACAGTACATAGCACTTACACCAGTAACAGGAGGGATCTTGAAAGTCCGCTCCCCAAACTAGCGTGAGACTTCTTCCTTTGCCCAAGCAGGCAGGGAAGTGATTATGCCAGTTCTCTTCCACTTAGAGGAGGAATTCAGCTTAGGGGTTATCACATCTTAGGGTTTTTTTGTTTCTTACAGGTTAAGGCAACTCACTAAGTTCAAATATTACAAGTCAGGCCTTAAAACCTACGTGGAAGCAGTTTCTTTTTCAAGAGTGTCATAGCTGGGCAAAGCACGTAACAAGTTGTGTGTATCTGCCGTAGTCTGGCGCTGAGTTTATTCACCCACTGAGACAATGGAATGTAAATTATTATATACTCGCTATGCATTTTTGCAGCAATATTTTGTATTACATCTACAGTGCAGTTAAAAAAGGGTGGAAATAATATCATTTTCTAACTACCTACAGGTACATTTTTCACAGAATTATGCCACAATTCATTTTTCCATTATGCTTAACGTAGCAGGATTCTCTGGCTTACTTACAGACTTCATAATGTCTCAACAATACTGGATAACAAGGATAATCCAAAAATAGATTTGCAGGCCAAATAATTGCACACCATTTGTTTTGTCTCACATGTGTTAAATACTAACGGCCATATGCAATATTTCCATTTGGATTATAATAATTACTCTGATTCTGTGATTCTGTGACTCCTACAATTACTACTCATTAGGTATTAACGTGGCCATTTTCTTTCATTTGAACCCAAACATCAGGCTTTCATAAAAAGTCTAAGAAATGAAAAACTACCAAAACTCTGTTTCACTAACTTTTTCTCTATCTGACTTGGCAGTAGTTGGACATACGCACCTAAAAAATCCTAAAAGACGTTGACTGCTTCCCGAGAAGCAGATGGTTTTGTGGCTAGAGCTGCAAGTAAGCTCCTAGTTATCGATTTACTCGTACCTTATCACAGACGGTTTTTTGGGTGAAGCTTTGGGAGCAAGAACTGTGCCAGACAGGAAGGATCAATTTCAGGAGCAATGTGTAAGGTGGCAGAAATTATATCCTGTAGCATGCTCTGTGATTCTGTATGAGACTGAAGAGCTCTTCTGTCAAATCTCAGCTGCCAAAACCCCGTCTGCAGATCTCAGGTGATACGGAATCAGGGAGGCTGGCAGCACATCCTATCAGTTTAAACTATGATGGGAAAGAGGCAGAAAAAAACTTTGCAGGACTCTAATCCTTTGGAGAACAGTAAGTGGGTAGAAGAAGCAGCTTAGACAAATGTTTATATACACGCACCTTTTAAGTAACCAGGCCGTTGAAACTCCAACATAGCCGTTTGTTCATACTTCAATTCTGCAAGTGGGCTCCTGAAAAATCCCATACAACAGTCCCATTGACAGCAAGAAGACAAGGAGTACATATATACACACACACTATATTCACTCATTTTTCCCTACACTTACATACCATGAAGCCAAAAAGGAGGTCAAACTAGCACTTCAGCAAATAAATTACATGAGGATTAGGTCTTTGCTAATTTAGACTTGTTCTATATGTAAAAGTTTTGTCAGCATAACTATTAGGAATGTGGAAAAGCAAAACCAAACTGCCCTTACCAATGTATTTATGTCAGTGAAGAACTTAAAATAGATGTATAGTAGGACTTCATTTGATTTATGCTATATTAAAACAAGAATTATTTTGTCAGAGTAACTTGCTTCTGCAACCTTCCCTAAAGGTATTTAGCTCAATGACACAGTTATGCAAAAAACAATTCTGGAGGTGAAGACAAGTGACTAGCATGAGTCAGTAAGACTGAGAGCACCTAATTCACCTCCTCCCTGGCAGCTGGCCTAGCAGGAAAGCTTGTTCCTTCTTTTTTTACCTGTCTAAAACTTCAAAGCCACCACGGATGCCATAAATAGCATCTTCTCTGATTGCCCAAGCAATTGACCACTGCCCACAAAATTAATTTCCTCATCAGAGTTTAAGGTCCCTTAAAGCAGTTCAGGGTAAGTTAGAGCGACCAGTGTATGTGAGTTGAAGTCTAAATCTTTCCATGAGACATGATAGGAGTCTTCCATTGAAGGGTCTTTTCATATCTAGACTCATGAAGCTATATCATACATAAACCAGAAGAGCATTATGACTACTACGTCATGAGATAGCCTGAAGGACAGCGTCTTTCATCGTTTCAGTTAAAGCTGAACCATTTTGCAACCATCAATGCTTCAGGCATTTGTTAAATGGACAGAAGGCGTCAGCCTAGGGTTAAATACTTATCTGGGCAGACATGAAATACTCACACAAAATGCACACACATTCCAGAAAAACAGATCTGAAACCCTATTTTTGTTCCCTGCCAATAGGTGGACTACAGACACCCTCCTTCTTCTGCCCCAGACCTCAGCTACGGGGTCTAATGTCCACCTTCACCTATACCTCTGGCCATTCAGGTGTCTAATTTATCTCATCTTACTAGTACTCTCGGCATGTCGCTCAGCCACTCTTTCGCACTCTGGCTACCCCCTTGATTATACCGTGTCAATTCCGAATATTAACAGCAGGGCAATTTGCTCATCCCAGTCATTCACAGGGAATCAGATAGGAGTATCTAAGAGTTTGGGGGGGAGTCTGTCATCATCTACTCATCCCTTCTCTGAATTGTCATTCAGCACCATTTTTAAACAAGCTTAATTTTGAGAAATGGATTGATCATGCCCTTTCCTGTTCCCACTCCTTATGTTTAAAGATAATACATTCCTTATCCCTGAATTAAATTTTTGTGTTCTATGGCACAACCTTTCCAATGCGCTTCCTTCTGATTTGATAACCACTCTGTTAATCCTCATTCAAGCTGTAATTAATAGGTAGGTGACAGTAAAATATCTATCCAATAAAAAGCCATGATAGAAGCTAAAACGGCATACCAAGTTGGCACACTGCACATAACATATTGGGTAGTTAAAATCTGGTCATTCA
Source organism: Burhinus bistriatus (assembly GCA_013397275.1). Classification (NCBI taxonomy): domain Eukaryota; kingdom Metazoa; phylum Chordata; class Aves; order Charadriiformes; family Burhinidae; genus Burhinus; species Burhinus bistriatus. The sequence continues at coordinate 47,718 of VYXH01004193.1, forward strand.
TTCCTATCACAACTTGTAGTAGGGACACAAACTGACACGACATGAATCTCTGCTCTTGACAAATCTTTTTTTCATGGCAAAGAGCATAATGAAAATTGAAAAAGGTATTCCGCCAGCTTAAATCAAGCCCGTGGCAGAATAATGTACTTAAACCTGTGGCCTTCTAAGTTGCAGCAGGAAATGTAATTTAAGCGGCAATCAATTCCCCAGTTAAGACTTTTATATATATGGGAAATATATACGTTTCTCATATACTAGAAACATGATTATGCAACCACAGAACCACATAATCATGTCAAATTCAGCTGCGAAAAGCCTTCTGTCACATATTTTATCATGAAATCCCCTTCAGTTTAGTTCCTGGCATAAAACTGATGTTCTCCAAATGAATATACTGTTAGCATATTTTAAGAAACACCATATTTGCATAAACCGTACATGGGGATTCAATAACTTTGTTTAGGTTGAGACAATCACTGCATTGACTGATTAGGTTCCAGAATTAGAAAAGAATACTCAGAACAAAGCAGATTGCTCTGTTGCATGGATTTCTTCTTCTTTTCAAGGAGCAGATCGAGATACTTTCAGATGAGTATTTTAGTGTTTGTACATTAGAACGTCCTATTCAGTAAATAAACTGGCCTATATTGGCAAGTTTTTACTCAGTGTTCATGAAACCTTCACACAGATCAAATTTTCATTGTGTCCAATTCATGTCAGCCAATCTAAAGTCCCATGAAAATAACCTGAAAATGTTTCATGACTCCCTACACATCAAAAAAGCACGCAAAAGAGTCCCAAAGCTCCAGTGCTATTCCTGCTGCTCTAGGAATTCATAGCATGAAATACAGTATAGTTAAACCTGATTAGGAGGTATAACTATTGCCTCATTATTGCACAGGATCTTCAAATAAAAAAGTAATGAGACATTTTTCAACATCAAATTCCTAAGGACAAAATTTATTCTTTAAAGGTCTAATCTAATGGGACTTTATAGGTGAAATAAATGAGATAATTAGGTCAGAATTCACTCTTACAACTTATGGGCAGCTCAAAGCTGCAGTACAACTGTCACACGCTTATGACAGAATGGCACCTGGTGACCCTTCTCATTCTGAGTTAAGGTTCCGAATTAAGATCTTTGCCAGTGAACGCTGATGATACTCCTTCAGCACATCGAGTCTCCTCATACACAGTTGCTCTTGCATTTCTCTCCCCACGGCACTGTAGACTACTACATGCGTTTTAGCAACCTCTGAAGTGCACAAAGTGAGTTTCTAACTAATGTTACCAAAGATGGGTGGAAATGTTTAGTGGTTTCTCCATCTGCTGCATGGTGATTAATGATCCTAAACCTTGTTCAAGCAAGTGCCCACCTGCCATTGGTCTAAGGGACAGCTCTTCAAGCACTGCAGAATAAACAGAAAAGCACAAAGCCGAGGCAGATGCATGAAGGAGAAGTGCAGTTTGAGACATCGTAGACTGTAAAGCTATTTGCATTCATGAAGTGGCATATGCACTGCATTCTGTTATTAATTTGAAACCTTTAATCATTGAAAAATGTATTCCCAAAGCACTTCCAGGAAGATTTGGAACATCTCTTCCCCTCTTGGGAATTTCTCTTTGATTTTATGAGCACTCTGTTTCTTTCTGTCTTATACTATTCTTTTGTTATATGCTAGCTCTTCTTTTCCTTTTTTCTTTTTTTACTTACTAAACTGGAAGAAGACACCATAATGGCTATCTGTAGGGGCAAGTAGGCCAATTGCTAAAACATATCTGCATCTGGACAGACCTTGCTCTGTAAAACCTAGTCCTCTTTTTCTTCTGTCTTATCTTCTCACAGGGCATTAGAAGCTGGCAGAATAACTTCCGCAAGAGCAGAACAAAGAAATCATTTACTAGGGTTGGTCTAAGGCCATCCAAGCCTTTTAAAAAAAAAAAAATAAAAAAAAGGAAAAAAGAAAGGGAAAGCGAAAAAAAATCAAACAGCTGTAGCTGTACAGCTGAAGTGATGGGTAACTCGCTAGTGTGACTAGTCAGCAGCTAGGTACAAGACTAATGAGCTGTCTGTAGTCCATAATAGGACTAACAAATGTCTACAGATGACAGCTGTGGTATTGTACAATGAAGATATGTAGAGCCAGAAACGTCCAAGCACAGTCTAAAGTTGTATAGCAGGAAGTGAACACATGGTGCTGCTAATGACAAGAATTTGAGAACATGCTTAACATATGGATAAAGTAATTAACTGAAAATGAATGACAGACACAGGATAATCAATTAGAAGATGAAGATGAAATCCAAAGTATACTGCAGATTAATAGCTTTGGACCCTGGTTATTGAACAGTTGGACTCCACCAAGTGTTGCCAGATCATGAATATGAAGCGTCAGGTTTGCTACTTTCTATACTTAGGCTTGTCTGATAAATACAGCATCAGGTCAAGCTTTGTGGAAAGACTGAGCGAGGCCGGTTCCTGCAAGAGGTGAGACTCAGAACATATCCTCCTGCAGTCAGCTATGAGCAGTGAGTAGGTATATCTCAGTGCCAAGTACAGGTCAAAGTGTTAGAAGAGCCAATATTCCCCAGACGATGGCTAACACCGTAGCTTGTGCAAGAGGCAGGTGCCAGAAGGAACAGCCAATAGTCAGAACCGTAAAAACTTCACTTCATGGTTTGAATTATCTGTAGCCAGACTGCAGGTTATTAGAAATCAATTCATTAGCATGAATGTAATCTTACTGCTTGATGTGACATTTGGAGAACATGGCAGAAGACATGAAGATGCATAATCAAGAAGGTAAAAGCCATCTGGGATATAGCAGCTAGGAAGAAACAGTCCTGGTTGTAACTGAAAGGAAACCAAGAACATCACAGTTAGCACTGCTTAAATCATACACATGAGATCTTACAAAAAAGTGCCATAAAACATTCCTTTGAAATATGACAGCTATAAAAGTCTCTAAAAAAGACATTAGCAGAAGCCACAGGCCGATGATCTATGCACCCTATGGTTCCTTCACTAATCCATAATGACTGACAGTGCCCTCTGTGAACTTTAATTACTCAAATGATTTCAATGACCATTAGTACTCTAGAGATATATCCAAGCGCAATGACAACCGTTTGTTTCAGACTCTGTAGTCTAGGAGCCTTTAAACTTGGCTTGAAAATTGAAAACTCCAGGGTTTAATGATCTAAACTGATGGAGGCTGGAAAAAAGGCAAGGTTTCACATTAAACAACTACTTGCAGGTCATAACATCACCACCTCCACAGCTATAAATCTATTGTGAAAATTAAACATGCCAAGATTTAGGACCCAAAGATCACATCTCCAAAACAACAATGATATTATGCAGACAGCCTAACGTTCATATTTCTTGGATTCAAGAGCCAAGGAGGCTGTGTAAATTCCAGACCCAGAGGTGCAACTACTTCTTGAAAGAAGGAATGATAAATAGTAGAACAGTAGAAAACATTTCTTCCTCGGCTAAAAGCATCACAGCACAACAGCTACTCAGCCCTTGGGCAGGCGCAAGGCTTTTACGAGATGTAGACCAAGCTGATCAATAAGTAAAATCCAGTGCTGTTAGCCTGAAGCATATTCAACAAACTGGTGGTTTCATACAGAAAGATGTGTAATCGGATAGGATACAAGATTTTTAGAAAGATGTCTAGGAACAAAAGACATCATACATCATCAGCATACATTGGTGCGGCCCGCTTGAACAAGGGGTCTCCTGAAATAAAGCAGCTGAGGATTTATCCCAGGACACCAGCATCTGATTGCAGTCAAGTCAAGATATCTCTCCTGAAAAACTGACAAGTTACCCAGAGCCACACCGGTGCAACGGAGATCAGAGTCTAGCTCACAGTGTTCATCCACATAGCTTGAGGGAAACCAGCTGAACTACTTTGATTCTGTTTCTGAAATGTCTTTAATGCAAGATTGGGCATTTTGCCCATAGCTGAGCCACTGATAAGAAACTCCGCTTTAACTGAAACTGTCTTATAACTTAAGAGAGCTTTTCCTTTAGGATTACACAGCAAGCAACCTGATTTGATTTTTTTTCCTGATATTACAGGCTTCATCACAAAAATGAAATTGTGCTCTCTACCTTGACACTTAAGCCTGCAGTGACAGCTAAGCACCAGGGCTAGGAGAAAGCTTGTCTGAAACTACAAGCTACATTTCTTTTCTGAACTCTTGAGTACAAAATATTTCCTTCTTGTATTACTAAGAATGAAAGAACTAGCAACTTGAATAACTACCTTTGGATTTGATATAATTGTTAGTCAAGAAAGAATGATCAGTAAACACAGGCCTTTTAAATAACACCGTTTGGGATTTATTTTTTTTTCCCCCCCCTGGATAATATACTCTACTTAAGAAAGCCTGACTATATTTAACAACTTTAGGAGGGTAGATTCATAAAAGTCTAAAACTTGATGCTGACAGTGCTCTCAACTGCATAAATCAGAAACAATTCTACTGAAATCAGTGGAGGTACAAGGACACTGAAAATCCTAATTCACATTTACTGCCTGGCTACTTGAACAAATCCCAGGCTGCCGTAAACGGACCGGAGATATAAATGTAGTCTCAGCGTCTTTCCCTCACAAACAAGACAGTAAACCAGCAGCAGTCACAGTGTGAAACGGAGGGTGTATTGTGAGGTAGGTCCCTAACTCAGGATGGACTTGCTCAACAGCGCAACATTTGCATTCTGACGCACACACATAGCCAGCGCGTTACAGTCAGCTATCAGGAAGGAATTCTTGACTCTGAGGGTGGTGAGACACTGGCCCAGGTTGCCCAGGGAAGCTGTGGATGCCCCATCCCTGGAGCTGTTCAAGGCCAGGTTGGATGGGGCTTGGAGCAACCTGGTCTAGTGGGAGGTGTCCCTGCCCATGGCAGGGGGGTTGGAACTGGGTGATCTTTAAGGTCCCTTCCAACCCAAACCATTCTACAATACAGTCCAGTTCCTTCAGTTGAAGGTACGCATACTCTGAGACTGCGTCTGTACAGCGTGAGCAAGGCTTTCAACAATGCTGAAGTGCTAAGCATGTCATTTTCAGTGACAAATTTACAAGTTCAGCAGGTTTCGGATGTACAGATCTTGGCGAAATGTTAAACAAGGCTGTGAGAGCACCGCCTCACTCAGGCATGCAGGGTGTCTTTTTTCTGCAGGGCATTTGAAGGCTGGGGTGATGCTGTGCATTTCGACCTGGGGGTGTTTACACCTTGGGGCATGAGCCTCGGCAGAGTGAGACGTGACAACTCTGCTGAAATTATACCAGTCTTGATCTGTAGGCCATTTACCGAGCTGGGATCAAAGGTTACACAATTATACTTCAATTGTCATTCTTATTTACCCAGCAAGTGGTCCTGTAAAAGCAGACATGCAACAGCACCGGCGAGGTATTGACAAAGATGGGAATGGACCAAGGCAGCAAGAAAAATATGGGAGCGAATGGAACAACCAACCACCTTCATTCCCTCATCTGAGTTCTGCATTTTTTTGGACTTCTGCATTGTTTTCCAGATCATTTCTTTTTAGCAATACTTTCATCCATCAGAGAGATGATGAAGAATGAAACTGAATAATCAAGACAAATGTGTATCCAAATGAAAGCTTGGCTGTACAAATTCCATGTTATATCAGAAATAATTAGATGGCTTTTTAAAAAAATTCTATGAGTTGTAATTTTTTCCACAACAGAATTTAATCAAATTTGCACAGGTAAGGTTTGTTGAACATAAAATAAATGTATTAGTTTTCTGGGAAAGAAAATCTTTTTCACACGAAATGAACTGCCATATGTATAGCTGACTCGTGAAAAGGATTGTCAAAGTCCATATTGCCCTGTTTATTTTCCCCCTTATTTTTGTACTCGGTGAACATGTACTGTGGTGAAAAACTCTGAAAAGTATATACCCTTTTAGAATGGAAATTGGTTTGGTTTTTTAAGGATCCAGTCTTGAGGAATTGTTTCTGGAGGCTCACCATGTGGATAAAGTGATAATGTCATAATTGTCTTTATTATTTTAAAGTTGCCATTCGCTATCTTTGCAGAAAAATATTTTGAAACATCACTCAAAGTGATTCTTCTACTTTCAGAAGAAAAGCAAAGAAGATTTATCTGGTTTGTTTATATTTAATGGTCTTAAGCCAATTAGTTGAGATGCCTGGCTTTACTAACGGACCCAATTTTTTTCATGCTCTGGAAACCCATGCAAAGCAAAAATAATCTAATGGAAAGAATCATAGTTCTTGAAATCTGCTGCACCTGTAGGGCTAGCATTGCAAAGAGAGGTCGCTTACCTCACTTAACACAAATACAAATTAAATGCTTTTGTATGTTATATTTTGGGAGAAAGTGAGTTACAGTATAAAATGCCATTGTTTTCCATTGAAAAAACAAGCTTTCTACATGGCATTTTAGATAATATTTACGTAGGATGTATTTTATTGGAAAGGACATGAAAGGACATGATTCTTTTTTACAATTTTGTTTGCACATATTAAATTTTTCAGCATATTGTGTATGCTGGCACATTGTAAAATACTGAAAATAAGGACAAAACCAAAATCAGTTAAGCAAACCATAAGTGAAATAGAATTGCAGATCAATCAAATGGGAATAAAAATCAACCTGTACTTACAGATGTGATGGGATTATTTATCTATTTATTTTGTATACAATGTCAGTAATTGAATTAAAACCTGAGTTGTCATTTATTGCCCATTAAAATAATCAGGAAAAAAACCAAACAACCAAAAATCAGAAAATGAGTGAGAAAAGAGAAAGAGAACATTCATTAGGACAATAATTAAACAGCAGAATGAAGACCAAATCTAGTATACATCAATAAAATCAAAACAGACAAACACATGTGAAATGCAATTACAGAAAACAATAATTTTGTAAATTATCCACAAACTATCTAATTAGAGAAGGACTGTAAGGGAGTACGCCCAGGTTCAATTCCTTTCTTAGAAGATGTTGTGGAAACCTGTTTGCTCAACTCTGGTCCCTTGCACAGACCACGTTAGAGGAACTACATGCAAAACTTGCAATAATCATTCTTGACATGTGTGGTCAGAGGACACATAAGAACCATACTTAGCCAAGCCCTGAAACAGAAACTAATTATTTATTGAGCTCTGATTTGCACTTTTGCAAGGAAATCTCCTGAAATGATAAAGCAGAAATTATCAGTGATTAATATATTCTGGAGAATATATATTTCTCTGTACTGCAGATTTCATTTTCCCTGTGATAAGTGTTTTTTCAAGCATCTGTAAATCAGCTCTGAATTTTTCCATTTCAAAGCCCACTATCTTTTTCAGATTTGTTTGAAAGATGCCTTGACAAGGAAAACTATTACTCTTTATGACCCATTGAAATGCCATACATGATTTAAAGTGAAGTCTAAAATGGCCTCAAGTAAAGTCAAATCTTGAAGTCTGACATGTGGTTTCTGGAATTAAATCAATGCCAAGCGAAGACTAAATACCTACATTTTCATCATTTCACTTTGTCCATTCATCACAAAACTTTGGGACCTATCAAATTATGCCAGTTTGTGAACTAAGAAGTAGGAAAAAATAACTGCTATTTCTGACACTGATGATAACCTGTTCAAACTGATTGCTTGTACAGAAATTGAGGCGTATGATGTGCTGCAATTTTTCTATAAGATTTATTATTTTCATTAGATTAACTGTGTAAGAAGACAAGGTTTTTAGGTCCCTGAAGACTTCATCAGGAAAACTAGTAGCTACTTTTATGTAGCTTCTTTGCAAAGTGAATGTATAAAAATAATCTTCATATCCAGCAAAGTAGGTTTCTCTTATCAATAGTCCCACCACACAACAGAAAGACAAGGAAACCTCATCTTCTGTATAAATATTTTTAGAAGAGAACACTAGTTAATGAGACCTAGACGAAGAAATTAAAAATTTTCTTGCATGTTGAGACATGCTGAAAGATAGGAATATAATGAGATAAGAGTTTCTTATACTAAGAAAAGAAGAGAAAAGGTGGAAGTAACTCAGAAAATCTCAAGTCCTGTTTTAAACATAGTAGAAGAAGAATCCGGGGTAAACAGAGATTCAGCACTGAATAAAGAAATGTTAAACAACAAGGGATAAAAAATACGCTAATACTAGACAATAGAGCTGAAACAAGTATTGTAACCACTCTGGCTCAGAAATATGTCATAGTTTTGAGAGAAAAATGAAGTTTTTCTATACTACGCAAGGAAAATAACAGAATGGAAATGCTACTGATGCACAACAGAAAGCTAACTACGCAGAGACAACAAAAGCCCAATGAGGCTTTTTGATTGTTTAGGAAGAAAAGGTACAGGAAACAATGAATGGAGTGTTTCCACTAAAAAGAAACAGTAGAGCTAGCATGCATCAAGCTGAATTGATTTCAGTTAAAATAACTTTAAGAGGAACAGTAAGACAGAGTCCATCACAGCAGAGCTAGGAGTCTCCTACAGTCATCCAGCAGCAGATGTTCTAACAGTATTAGAGAGAGAAATACTGCTAGGAGCGGTATTGTTATGGAAGATACATATTGGAGAAACATCTATATTCTTAGTTCATACTTTCAGCTTGCAATATAATGAATTCGTATGACAGTGATCCCAGATCTGAGCTGTAAAACAAATCTGAGCCCCTGGGAGCTTCCCAGTTCAGCTGCCCACCAGGCTGAGGACCCCTTCACAAATTTCACAACGAAAGCCTGAGGAGGCATATGAATTGTCTCCTTAACTCTAACTAGGTAAGCACCATGCAGGAGGAAGAACCGTTTCACTTGAGGATACAAAAAGTATAAGCTATTATTTAATAACTGTAGGCTGGAAATTAACCATCAGAGAAGATGGGGACAGGAGATGCTCTAGAGCAGTTTTCTGACAGTAGCTGATTTTTTTTTTTTACCCAACTGTGTACTTTTCATAGGGAAATGCATGAGTTTATGATTGTCAACTATGCAGTTGCGTGGGACTAGACCCAGTAAGTCAGAAGTTCTCCCTCTGTACTCTGCAGGAACCCTTCTAAACTTTGGAATAATCCTTAGAAGTATGAAGAGCAGCACCTGATTGAGAAGAAACAGAATGTTACCCACTTGCACCCAGCCAGTTATCACCAGACAAGATTCCCAGATGCTCTGATGACTCTCAATGCGCAGCATGGGAGGCTCTGGAGAACTTTCCTGTCCGTTATGTGGTTTGACAGTCATTTCTCAATAAAGAAAATACTGAGACATCACAGAATGGAAGCTTGTTCAAACTCTTGGATATCTCTGGCTAGTAACACTTCTCATAGGAGATTAATTTTAGTACCTAAAGATATCAAGTGAGTATCCAAAATAAATCAGAATCCAGACCAGCAGAAAAAATTATTTCTTCTGCCTTTTAACATAATGCAAACCTATCAGTGACATTGTTCCCTAGCTCACCTAGAAAAAAGATCTGCATAAATTTCACAAAGCTCTCCGCAGTTTGTACAGCCTTTCTTTCCACACTGGGGACGTAACAGGCTTCTTGGACAGTAACTGTACCTGAAATAAGTGTGTCTCTGCGAGGTCAGACAGCTCACTGTATTGAATTTTTTCTCTAAGCTAGACAGCAATACGTTTTAAGAGCTCCTTTACACCCAACAGTGTCTCTCTCTTTCTATGCAGCACGCTGCTTGCTTTGAATTCAATAGCTGGTAGTTTTTTATTGTCAACATATTAGATATCATTATAACTTAGCACATGAATAGTTTTAATAGCCTGTCACATCATGACAGATAGAAAAGTTTTGTCAAGGGGAGTCAAAATTTTCTACCGCAAAGTCAATCTCAGGCATCTTACGTGCACCAAATGCCTTCCAAAGGGAGTGTTAACCGAACACAACACAAACCTAAAGTAGACAAACAACCCAGCTTACTGCAGTGAAACGCTTGATACAGAGCAAAACACTAACTGAAGATTAACAGCCTATTAAAAATGAAATCAAGCTATTAGAAGCCAACAAGCATGGGAAAGGTTCTTTTTGTCATTCAGCTACTATCGCATTTGATGTCGCATTAAATTGCCCATTGGGCAAAGCACTGAACAGCTAATATGGGAATGCCGTGTTTATAATGTTCACTTTCATCTGTGAATTACAAAAGCAATTCATCAATAACAAAACCAGTTTAAATGATGTATGAAGTGAACACAGCATTCTGCAACAACTGCTTCTTCCAGATAAGACCCAAGGATAAACTGCATCCACAGGGGAACGAAAACAAGACACCATTGGGTTCCACAGGCAAAAAGCATTTTACTTAGCATGAAGGACTCTTTATCAAGTGCAGTCATTTAGATAAATTATAATCAGGCCAAAAGAAGTCCTGATCTGTACTTTACAATTTTCCCATTAGCACTAAGTAAGGCTTTAAAGTGCTGTAATTTGATAACAAGTCCCTTAAATGCCATGCAACGTGTACAATTTTCTTCATGAACAATGACATGATTCCCCTAAGATAGGTTTAATAAAGCCAAATGAATCAGTGCTTTCTCTTAGTTATTTATGTAACATTCTGGAACAGCTGCAAGAAATGTGCAACTTCCTAAACGGGTTCCGCCTCCAGCAGTTGTGTAGACCAGATGGGAGAGTGACAAGCTCCACTTAATGTGTCACAGCATCAGCTCAATCATAAAATGGCACCGAACAAATCTCCTTGGAACAGGAGCCACCTGTTTACTATCAATACACCTTCTCGTTCTCAAACGGCACCTCTAATTTGTGACGTGCAACCTAAAAGAAGCGCCCCTTCAACCCCACGAAGCAGCCCTCAGCGAATTGGTTTCCTTGGAAAAAAAGCAATGCCTCACTCTTTACAGTCAACCTCAGGCAGTTTTAAAGCCTTTCATTTACAAAGCTTGCTCACAGATTAGTCAGTGTACCATCTTTCCACTGAGAATTTCCCCGGTTAATTATTCTCGTTCGAGTTTAGTTTGTCTTCAACTTTTACTCGGTAGTTATTAGAAACAGAAATCTGCAACGCCTTCTGTTTTACCTCAGTGCCAGAGCACCGGTCTGGAAGCCTCAGGTCTGGTTTCTGCCCATAGCCATTATTTTCCCTACCCTGAACAAGAATATATGATGTGGGGTCTGTTGCAGCTCACTCAGGAAGAGGTGTGAGGGGTCTCCAGATGTCTATAATGGCTTGGAAATAATTGCGTTGGTCTGGGGAGAGAGACAGAATAATTTAATTAGGAAACATAACCTACATACAAACTTCCCGAAGAAACATTTCCATAACACAATGTTTGCTTCGTAACAATTATTTATATTTGTCAGGAAGGCTCAGTGTCCTGCAGAGGGGGGCACTTCCACCTTCCCTCTGTTTTAACAAGAACACGGCGGTATAAACATGGAGACCTCAACCTATTCAAACTACCCCCGGGTAATTAGAGGTGTCTAGGCTGAGATTTCCACAGCATGTGTTTTGATGCTGGAGTTGTGCCTAGATCTGTCCTGCTACGCTAAACTTCAGGGAGCTCACCTCGCCCAACGTGTTTGGGAGCACACCCCTGATGCTAACACACAGGCCCAAGAAGGTCCAGACCCAGAGTTCTCACCTGTGTGCCAAGGATCTCCGACAACAAACAAGCTTTCACTCTTAACGATTTGCAAACAAGTCACCTCTGCAGATGTTTAACTACCTAAACACATCCAATCCTGCTGATGTTTTGCTTGGATGCCGTTCATTTATAAAGTGTCAGATGCTCCCCATGTCAGCGCCGGTTCATTCATGTGATAACTATTCTATTAGGGGACCAGGATTCCAGCCATTTGAAATCATAACTGGTGTGACATTGACAACAGGAGTTGTTGTGACGGATGTCAGCCCACTCCGAAGGGTGATGCTGTTCTTAGAGGCAAATAGTGAGAAAACACATCACAGCCTAAAAACCATAAGCCTTGCCACCATTAAAGGACAGGATTAATACTGTTTCACAGGATTTTTCCAGTATATAATGCAGTTAAGACATTTGTTTGAGAAAACGGTGAGGTGAAGAACGCCGTCTAGCCTACGTCTACATACAGCCGCTGCAACTACAGACTGGTTTCATTTTGACCCTCCCTGTACATGGTATCTACTCTGCCGCAGTGGTATCTGAGTTAAATGTTAAACTGAGAAGCTCCTGCCGGCTACCACACCATTCTTCTAGAGAGGGACGTTTGTTTGCTGTCGCCTACACTGGACCTCTTTCGTCAGAAACGCCTGTGACTCTGAATCCTAACTGATACGCACTGCTGCTCTCCAGATAAGCGCAGAGGTTTCCACGCTTAGGGGTTTTTGTTAAACTAGCACTGAAAATAGCCCTTATGTCAGGGTTATTCTTTTTGCAGGAGTTCTGCTTTTTCGCAATATTTTATTCACAAAATTTAGTATTTTATTCTGAAATTATAATTTCTTTGGTCATATTAGTATGTGGGAAATTCAGCTGTTTAAAAGAAACCATTAATTTCGCTAGGACTAGTTAAAAACATAAAAGCCATTTTTTTCAATAAAACCTAGGATGGCATTGATTAAGAAAACTGAAACAAAATCTGTCATGTCAGCCAGGAATATCAACCGATCTTAAATTTAAATGTTTCACTTTGGAATACACTCCATGTTCTCCTAAGGAAACAGTGACTCCCTGTGATTCCCTCCCAACTCTCGCTTGGATTTAGCTCTTTAGTTCACTTTCCCATGATGTACAGACCTTCCCGGGGCTGCGCAACATGCTGGTGTCTCTAAACGATGAACCAAATGACATCAGGCGCGACAGCCAGGATTCCTGCGAGGCGCTGCTCTGGACCTGCTGCAGGGGTTGAACTGAGTACCTCCTAAGAGACGTAGTACTGTGGCTATGCATTTGCCAAGCAAAGATCCCCAAACACTAAGTTGCATTTTTTTAGTGTTAAAAATATTCTCTTACTCCAGACCTGTGAAAGTATTCATTCCCTTTTTAAAAAAAAAAAAAAAAAAAAATGGAAATACATACAGCAATAACAAAATTTCTCCTATTAGCAACAGTTTATAATCCACATGACAACCAACATGAAAATACAATTAAATAATAACTATCCAGCATGCAAAAATAATTCCCTATAAAAAATGAGTATGAGGATTATGCTATATGCAAATCAGCAAATGCAAAACACACCACTGAACATGTATCTACAAATCAAGGGATGGATTTCTTTTACTTCAAGCCCTCGCTGTGTCACAGCCGAGGTCTGGACTCTTCACCACAGCCTGTCTTGCCATGGTGGCTCATGCTGCCCTGGATGCCCCCTCCACTCCCCAGCTGCCCCGCTCCTGCGCTGGGGACACTGGGATGGGCGCTGGTCCCCAGGGAGCCAGCAGCACTCGCAGCATCCTGGTGATACCCACTAAAAACCCTCATGACAAGAATGGGATCTGTCCCATAACACAAGAGGTGGGAAGGTGTTAACAGCAGAAATCAGAAGGCAGGAAACATTGCCAGAAGCCTTTCATTTAACACCCGCAGGAAGGCCGGCTTACGGCAATAATACAGGTGAGCATCTCTGCTCAATGAATTTAGAAAAAACTCAAATGTGAAATAGCCAGCAGAGACTCAAAGTTGCTTCTAGGATGCATCCCAAGAAATGTCAGACTGGTTTGGAGACAAACTCCCCAGGTGGTTTGCTTCAAACAAATGTTAGCATCTTTTGTCTAAATGTTTAAATTTGATCTGGACAAGGTCTTTGTCAGAAGCCTTGTTTGGCCTGGATTCAGACAAGCACATGGTCCTGTGGTAGTGTTCACATTCCTAAGAAGTTGGTAAGACTGGTAACCCTGTCAGGTTGCCCAAGCACAGAGTACGACGGCACCTGCTATTCACCGCTTGCTCAGTGGTGTTAGCCCTGAGCCTGTGTCCTGGTTTGAGGTAAAACAGGAGCAATTTTGTTCAGTAACTTTACTTTTTAGCTAGGCCTCTTCTAACTGCTGAAATTACCAGCACATTCTGCAGAAAACTGTTGGCTCTCAGAGTGATAAGACCCATGTTTATAGTTGATGCCAAGGAATGGGATGCAGAGAGGCTCTTGCTTATCCTTACTGCTATAACAACCGAGGGCAGCCAGCTTTGGTATTTGCCCCATTGGAGGGCGGGAAGCGGATAAGCATAGAGGGGTCACACCTGCGGGGAGGAGCGGACAGGACAGGTGACCCAAAACTGACCAACAGGGTATTGCATCCCATCTGCCTCATGCTCAGTATAAAAGCTGAGGGATCAAAGGGTCAGCCCTCTTTCTTCAATGGCCGGCATCCGAGGAGGACTCTGTCTGTTCATCTGCCTTTGATCCCGATCCTGAATCCAGATCTGGAATCCAGTTCCCGTCCATCACTGAGTCCAGTCTGGGACTTTCCCAGTGCCTGCCAGTGACGTGATCGTCATCCTGGGAGCTTGATAGGGTTTTGTATACATTTCATTATTTTCTTTTATTATTTTATTATTAATATTTCATTAAAGTAGTTTAGTTCCTTCTAAACTCTTAAGTCTCTTTTCTCTCTCTCCTGCCTCCCTTTGAAGCCGGGCAGGAGAGAGCATCTGTCATTCCGACTGATTGGGCCAATCCGGCCCAAACCACGACAGCCTGGAAGTTATGAGGAACATTGGCCTAATAGAATCACCTGAAGAAACTGCCCCACGTGTGCATACAAGTGCTTTAAAAATTCTATTTGGTACAGCTATGGCACTGGCTTTCCTGCGTCTCAAATGCTGAAATCTGTTACACATCCTGGAAATAATTAATTAATCCTGAGCGGCAGCAACTGCAACTTCCCCTGGTTTTCAAATGTTGTCACTTTCTTTTACCCCTCCTTCATCAAGCCTAATGTATAATTAGCCCCCAGGCTCCACAGGAGTACAAGTTACAAGCATGCTTCAGAAAACTATGATGTCCTCCAACGAACTTGCTGTACAGAAAAACTCAAAAACCCTATCAGCTAGATCTAGCTCCCCGACAGCAGACCCTTCTGCGGTCTGTTACCACATTTATTTTAAACAGCATTGCAGCGGAGAGGCACGACGCTAGCTTAAAAATCTCTGTCCGTGCCAAACTTGGCTGCGGTGTCAATCATTTGTTGTGACTGATCTCATATAAGTGACAGAATATGGACAAGCAGGCTCTTAAGGAAAGGAATAAAAGAACTGAAAAAAGGCACACGGGAAATTCTTTCAAGGACAAGGGATAGCATAAAGGCAGCAATGGAGATGAGTAGAAAAACAGAGATGGGAAAAGTTAGGGGATGTTTAAGAGGAATTCAAGCCTCTGACAGGCACTCTGATCCACTGCACTGAAAAAGATGGATTTGCTGTGAAATTGGTAACCGTTACACCGGCAAATCTGAAAACATTTAAAACATTAAAAGCTAAATACCATTAAAGATTTCCAGTTATCTAATGTTTGTGTAACACCTGTGGCAATCTCACCTCAGAATCTCAAACACAAAGAGGTGTCTGGCACCTCTGATCCTTTTAACTGTTAATACTTTATCAAGTATTAATTTACTGGTTTGGACCGTATTGGTTTAATTCTGTAACTGTTAATAATACACAACATCTTTGACAAGTAGTCTGCCAGTACTGCAGAGAGAACAAGTTAGATTGTATGTGGCCCCCTCATAACCTTTGTCTTTGAAAACTGTACATTAATCAAATTCACCTTTGTTTTAATAGAATACAATTAACACTATTTGTTGTAATTTATTTTCTTTTTCACGCTGCTGACATCAGCTACCTAAGAATCAGGAAAGATTCTTCTCTTGATGCTTTTTAACTAAATAGCACTGTAAGTCTGTGCAGCTTCACAGAGAAGCTCATTTTTAGTAACACACAGCCAGAGCTCCTTGAAGGTTTCCCTTGCGAGAGAGACCCATGCTTCTATGTTTTATCTTTCACATACATTATTAAGCAAACCCAAACTCAATATTTGTTTGTTCCTCATAAGAGAAATTTATTAAAAATTTCTTTTTTGCTCTATAAAATCACTGGCAGGGTCTTTACCTGGACTGACCTGACAGAACTTGTAGTCTAGATACCTCCAGTTTCCATTCTCCACTAGACCAACTATGTTTCCAAAGATAACTTGTAAGGATTGAAAGTTGCTGACAGATCACGCATACAGAGATGTGTACCAGTAGTATGAGCAGATTTATGTTAATTTTTATTAGCACCTATTTAATGTGCATACTAAATTTCACCAGGAAGATCCCAAAGCATCCTAAACTATACTCTGACTCACCAACTGCTGGAGAATACCACTTAATTATTTCCAGACAGAAGTATAATCACACTAGTTACCACTAAAGTTAGAGAAAACAGAGAGCTAATATGAATATTATTATTGACTAGCATTCTGGGACAGTTAATAAAGAATATCACACCTAAGAGGGTATCATTTTTTCATCTATATTAGAAACTGCATAAAAGCGAACAGGGCAGCTAAGCTTGTCCCACACACCCTTGATAAACTATTTAAAATTTAGTCTTCGTTACCAGGACAAAATACTTCTTTCACTTTATTTGCTACAGAGTATCTCCATACAGAAGCTAGGTATATTTCTGTCTTAGCATTTGGAAACCTTATTTATCAGTTAGACTTATATTTTGCAAGATTTGCGCACCACTGTACTGTGCAGTGAAAGAAAATTTAAGAAGATACAGTCGATGCTGTGGATTTCTCTCTAAAGCTTTTCCATTTGATGATGAATAATTCATCCACAATTTCATGAGCCAAATGTTTGCATCAGTTCATCTCAATAACCTCAATAATTACCCATTTGTTGACTACGTTGTTATTGGCCTTGTCAGCATACAGAGGCTTGTTCATATCTCATGTTTCCAATTCTCTAACAAGCCTTTCTAAACCATTGACACATATTCAATCCACCCCTGGAGTCCTACCCTTCCAAATCAAAGATATTGTACAAACACTATTTTGCTCTACTGCCTTCCTTTCCTATTCTCCATTCTGCTAAGACCTGTCAGTCTTGGCTATATAAAGCGGCCTACAGCATCCTACATTTATAACGTTCTGTTTAGTGATCTTACAGTTTCCATAGAGATGTCAAAGCCATAAAGGTTTACTTTTGCCACAGCCCTAGAAGGTGTCGATTGGGACAGCCCATTCAAAAGACTGCACTGGTCCACCGTATAAAATAGATTCTTTTCTTCATTGTGTTGCAATCCCCAAGCTCCACCTACTGCAATAATCAGGCATCCATAATTGGTCTCTGAGAGAGCGACCGCGCTCCTGCTCCCCATGCACAGAGGCGGAAGAAGTCCCGTTCTTGCCTGTAAACGTCTTACTCCAGACAAACGAGGAGCGGGTGCTCAGGGGAGCACGTGTACATCGTGAGCCAGAATAGCTTCAGCTACAATGCTGGCCTGAAACTGGTATGATTTGTTGTTTGCTGCATGTTTTGATATCATGCCTTGGCTTCCCCTCTGATCAACGTTGGTGTAGAACTGGAGCCGGCCAGTGGAAGTCCCACCAGACTCTCAGTAGAATGATTGGCATATATGAGACCCAAAACTTGAACTCCGTTCACTTTTAAAATGGTTAGTCCGATTGCTTAATACTGTAAGGTATTTTCTCTACTTTCTCCTAGAAAGGAGTCGAATGATACCATTTTTATAGTTGCAACGACTCAGGCCTTTGGCAGCCTTTGTGACAGTCCTCACACACAGCAGGCATGAAAGAGTAAGCACGAGCTTCCTGACAGAGCACAGAGATTAATTTATCTATGCCACCTCCTTAATTTGAGAGAACAATGCTGAAAACCTACTTTATTTACGCCTACACTATGTCAGGCGCACGAACAGAACTTTAGTCTTTTTAAAACTAGAATAACAGATCATTTCATTACTCCTTCAGACACTTAGACACCACTCATAAAGCACATTGTACTACTGAAAGATTCTGCATATGCTTACAGTATGAATATAAATGCATCTTAATGCACGGCTTTTTTTCCTTTTGGAACTACTTTCTTTTCTGCAAATAGGACACTGCCAATGAATCCACCACAGAATTAACTAACAACGCTTTCTGAAAGTCCCAGTATGGGAGTCATGCCAGCTTACGCTCAATCCCATCAAGCGGCTCTTCTGAATGACCGGCTTGTGTTAACCCAGAGGCGGAAGCAGTGCTAGCGAGACCAAGGTTTTATAAATATTCATAAAAGATTATGCAAGCGATAGCTTTGCCTTTAGGTCAACATTAGGCAGGAACCTGAAATGCATCCAAAAGCAGACACCTGCATCTCTTATGTCTATTACAGTATTATTTTGGGAGTATAAACCTGAGAAAACCATTAGAATCCCCATACTGCAAACGATCAGTTCTCTCTTCCCTTTCAACAGCTCAGAAAACTGCCTTCTTGGACAGCTGCTCATGTGTCCTCAGAATTTCCTTTCTTTCAGCCTTTTAGTGGATTTCCAACCTTGCCGGTCCTAAACTAAGAGCTGTAGTTCATGTACCTGACCGCACTAGAAACAAATGTGGAACAGCCTGAAGCTCTTTGTTATTACAGGGTCATTTCCTTTTGTTCAGCAGCATGATCACTTGCAATCATTTCATATGAGGATGTATTCATGTCCTCATCGGAGGACATAGTCATATTCCTGTCAGTCACCTCTGTTGTCAAACAAGAATCTCTAATTCAGGACTCCTTCCATATTAACGGCAGGCTTCACACATTAACATTCTGACTATAACTATTTTCAAGGACTGATCAAGCTACATCCCAGATTTCTTGGCTGCCCTACTACCTCTGCTCTGCTAGAACTGCTACCTGGAATCTACCTGTACCCCCCTTACTGTCCTCCCTTTAAATTGCCCTAACCCAGCGATCCCCATTTCATAGCTCACCCACAACACGTGGTCTGCAAGACATTTAATGAGTATTTCCATGTGAATTTAAACGTTAAAAATGAAGCTGACAGGAAGAGCAAAGTATGAAGATATCTGAAATATGTTCATTGCAGAGATTCATTGTTTATGGACTGCAATAATTAGAGATCGATGCCTCAAATGTCTTGTTTTTTTCTAATACGTGACTCAGGCTCGTGTATTATTTTCTACCGCACTTCTCTAGCTGTCAGGCTGAACCGTCCAATATTACCCTGGAGACAGACTACCAAGTTCATTAGCAGGGAGCACAGTGGCAAGCTGCTGTGTAAGAACATCAAGGCTGCCTGCACTCCTGACTTTACGGCTGCTTCTGTGGATGCGTCTCTTGAAAGCTGCTGAATGTTCCTCCTCGTTCTGCAGAGTCGGTATAGATTATCTTTTTCATCTCTCTCTGCGTTGAGTCACCAGGGGTCAACTCTCATTTACTGCTCATTACTCAAATTCGCTCTCAAAAGGTTGTAAGTGGAGGGGGGTTATTAGATTTAAAGTCCATCAGCTGAAGCACACTGCTCAGCCATGGTGTCTTCCAGTAACTCAGGAAAAGATAGGTCCTACTGTAAATCAGTTGTCTAGTGAGATCATTGACATACTTGGCTTTATCTCTTCTGCATACATACATCTCCATCCAGCACGCCACAGCGTATTCCTTGCTCAGTCTCTTTTCTCCAGACAGCTGAGCAGACATTTCGAGGTTCACGATGGAGCGTTATTTTTTAGACTACTGCTTCCCCAAGGCTTAAAACACGCTAAAAAGTTTTTGCGCATAATATTGTTACCTGAGCTTCTTTTGTCCCTTTTCAAGTCTGTTCGGTCAATGGCTTTCTCAAACTAGAAGCCAGCACAATCATTTAAGTTGTTCTTCACAATATATGCTACAGATGAACGGGGACAACCGCAGAGCGTACGGGAAAGGTACTCATCGGAGTGTAACGTGACCAACATGCTTTATGTCCTCTTCTTCACTATATTCTGCTATCTTCTGATACAGAGTTCTGACTCTGTTTATGAAGGAGAGAGAACTGAGGGAAAAATATATAGCTAGCATAAAAACACAGTCTGTACATAAAAATAAAGTCATATCATAGACCACAGGGCAGCTTTTCACTATTGATACATATTGGTGATTTGCAAATAAAATATGTAGTATCTCCAAAGAGAGTAGAAATAATTTTTTAACACCGACAAATACTGTTTGTTCTACCACACTTAAGAATATTTTGACCTTTAAAATCTGCAGAATGAACAGAAATTCCTTCAATATACTCCATTTATTAGGAAACAGAGAAGGATTCAGAAAAGACAGGAAGAAACTGGTAGTCCAGTTCCAACTCAAACTGGGCTGCAACAATTAAAGCTGCAATGCAAAGAGCAGCTGGCAACTTGGGCCCACAGATTTTTTCACTAATCAGACCAGGATACAGCACTGACTATAGTACATACGCCTAAACATTAATACTTCAGTAGCTTAGATTCTACTTTGTTCGCTGTCTTTGCTTATATGGTCACATGATAACTGTTACAGTACCGGCAACATCACACACTTCGTGTCACAATAGCAATTTTAACCTTACACGCATAAATCAAGCAAATGTTATTTTTGTCCTGCACTTGCCAAAATTCTCATTAAAGTCACAGAAGTAGATAACCAGAAATACCAACATGTTGTGTCAGATTCTGCACTCAGTCGTACGGGTTTGCTACCAGGCTGTGCTATCCCGCCAGTCATCAGGGTGGTGTTGTTATCTTTCTAACGGCGAAACAAAGTTCCTCTGTCGTATACCACTCAATATTTCAGAGCCCTAGTAACTACCTAAAGACTTCACTAAAATACTGACTTTGGAATATGGGTTCCTTTTAAAAAGCCTAGCATTTAATTCTGTAGCCAGAGAACTAAAAGCTCAATGACACATTAGACAACATATTCACTGTGCATTGTTCTGCTGACAGGACCGTACATTATCTGAAAACAATGAACGTATCAGTACCATAAACTTGAATAAAAGAGCTGAAGGAGGAAAAATGCCGAAATGTGGGTTTGACCTCTCCTAGGATCACACGGCTATAGTTGTAATAGATGGAACCAGAAATAATTGCATTTTGAGGCCAGGAAATAAAAACGCTACCCACGAAATGGATGGTCAGTCACAAGATGATAATCAAATAATTTACATTGTTCTCAAAGTTCATCTACAAATGGAAATAGCAGAGGACAAAGAAACAGCAATACAACCAACCTTCAAAACATATGAAAGAAAACTTCAGTGCTTTTTCTATAGCTCTGGATATAGCATCCGTTTGTAGTATTTCCCAGTATTTAGGAGTGTGATTAAGATTTGCATTTATAGGCTCAATCCAAGGCTCGCTTAAGTCAGTAAGAATTTTTTCTTCGGTTATAGTACTCTAGGGATTTGCCCTAGGTTAAGGAAGATATTTTTCTGGATAGCTAAATGCCTTCTACAACAGCAAGGCACGATAAAGCCTTATTACTGTGCAGAGAGTGTGAAAGTGTGTATATCTGTGTGTCATACAAGATGAGGTGCTATTTTCCCTACCCTGCAAGCCACGAAGCAGCACAGGATCTTTATATATCACGTACTGTCAACAAATGCAAATAAAATCTGCCAGTCTACGCTGTGGTTCATCTCATCTGTATGGAACACCTTCTCTTTAATAAACATATTGCCTTGTCATAAAGTAGACTGAAATCATACTATCCCTCTCTGTATATTTGTACACCTACATACAGAAATGAGAGGGAGCTAAGCAAGAAATAATTAGTACTTCACAGCAGTATCACTTAAGAATATTGGGCAACAATGCTCTTAAAAGCAGCATGATTCAGGAACCGTAGAAATCAATACAAAAAAAATCCAATTGACATGAAAAGGTCAAAAGCCATTGGATTTCCTCTGAACTGTCAGAAAATAGCATATTGAATTGAAACCAGAGGAGAGCACTGACAGGCAAAACTTAGCTCTCTCAGATCTAATTGGGCCAGGACATCAAGATTATCGTTCCGTCACTTAAAAAACAGGTCTGGCGCAGTTAAAAACTAAAAGTCTGCTGCACTCAGTTGTTTACCTGTACAGGAATTACAGCCTCACCAGAACTTTACAATATGCAGAATCCATGTCCTTTCACTTCTGAAAATTCCTAGATTTTTCTAAACAAGGGAAGACAATGGTAACAAAATATAACACTACAAACCACGGCAATTTCAACAAGCTTAAATTCAAACCTAGGTTTATTCATAAAAATCTGAAGGCTACTTCCCACGACATAATTAGCACAGATTAAAAAAATCCCTAAACAAACCAGTATATGCCCACCACAGCTGTGAAAGGTAAGAGTGAGAAAAAGGTGATAAAAACAGGAACAAAATCTGCATTTCACCCAATCTGTGCTGAATCACAGGTTCACAAAATTCTGCTGTGAACGAAAAATGCTTCTCTTTACATTACCTGTGCGACCTTTGGAAGGAAAGTCACACAATAGACCGGAATGCCTGCTGGGGAGGAAAGAACATCGAAGAAGGGAGGTGCTTTGTAATTGCGTCAAAGCGAGGATGCGTAAGCGGCAGTGCCTTGCCTGGTTAGCCACACCAGCAGCGGCAGAGGCGGCGGTGCAGGTGACTGGTCCAGTGAAGGAACGCAGGACGCAAAGCATCTTTATGGCCTGCTTGTAGCCGGAAGAGGAAACGCCAGAAAAGCCCCCTCATCTGTTTTTTTCTGGCCACCCAATGCAGCAAACCACCCATAATCGTCACAACTGCCTGAGATGTAAAAGATCTACTTTATGCATAAAACAGAGGAGAGGCAGCAGAGCAAGAAATATGACAGACATGAGGAGTGTGGAAGATGACTAGATACTAGAAATACAACCCCCAAAGTCAGAATAATAAAACAATTACAATAAATCAGGGAGTTTTGAAAAGAAATTATCATTTAACTTGAATATTATCATACCTATATATATAGACATATAAATACATGTACAGCTAGTCATGTAGATGAGTGCTATACTCCATCAGAAAATACAGCTTTACGATAACGTCTCATGTTTAATAGACCATACTTAGAAAACTAACATAGACATATCAGTGTTTCCAGTCTTGGGAAAAAGCTACAATAACATTATCAAGGATCAGATCAAGAAGACACACGATTTATTTGAATACAAGGCTTTCGGCTAGCAATTATTTCAGGCAAAATTACATAGAACAGAATAGCAAACTGTATACATTCAAAATAAAAAAAAGTTTGCCTAAGCACATACCAGCAGGGTAACATGAATATGGAATTCATAAAATAAATAGTTGATATGTTACACTAGTTCGCTCTCCATTTCAGACACGTACAGAGTATAGCCCAGTGGGTAACATCACTCAACAGAACTGATCACCTCTCTTGCCTTCAGCCTCATATTTGCACTGCTTCCATCCAAGAGAGCATGGGTTACGTTTCAGAGGAGGAGCCCATTCTGCCACCCAACTGGGATGAGAACTAAGACACTCGGGGCATGACCAAATTCTGTATGCTGCGGTCCCTCAAAGGCTCTTTCCCCCCCTCATCTGAGAGTTTTGGAAAAAACTGCATTTGAGACATAATTCCCCAGTGAACTCCCTTTCCTGGTGAACTCCCTGAACTGCCTTTCTAGTTTATGTTCACAAAGCCCTGAAAAAGTCAAGATTTCAAGACTACTGTCTCCTTAAGTTTTCATTAAAGTGGGGAGCACACACGAAGAATAGCTGTACCTTTTAATTTTACTAATCTTCAAATGTGTCTCCTCATTTTGAAATAAAAGTTGCAGTGCATAAGAACAGAAACTTCTTGATTCAGAAAATCTGCCCCTTCATTGTACATGAAGCTCCTAAAAACGGGAACATCACTTTAATCTAATGAGACATTTAACAAGACCTTTATGATTTACATTAGTTGCTTCTCCTGCTAGCTATTCTTTAGCTACTGCAAGTCAATAAACATTAATGCTATCATCGAAAAACACACTCAAGTCCATTTCAAAGGTAATGTTGGGATTTTTCCCAACAATGTTAGTGTAGATAAATTTGAGTTAATGTGACAGTGGAAAGGATGATATTATTATTATTATTATTACTACTACTACTACTACTACTACTACTACTACTACTACTACTACTACTACTATTATTATTTTTAAATTCTCAACATAACAAAGTCACCTACAAAACTCATTGGGAAATAACATCCAAAAAAGAACATAAGAATGGCTGAGAATTCTGCAGACAGTCCCTACAACAGAGGAAGATACATTTGTTCAGAGTGCCGCGCTGGCCATCAGGACCTCTTTTACAGCGTTATGAAGTGCTCCGCTTCTCAAAATTTTATCTGTAGTTTATGGAATGGCTAGAGGAAGTCAGAACATTCAGTTCATCACTTATTTTTCAAGTCATTTCCAAAATGTGTTCAATATATCTCAGATTATAAGGTTGGGGAAAAGGATAAAACGCTTCAAGAGGCTTCTAGGTATCTGGGACCTGAGTTCTCAGCTAAGGCAAATACCGTTCAGTGCAGATAGCTTCTGTCCCGTGCCCTAGGAGTCCTATTTTGTGGGGTTTTTTCTGAGTGCAGAGTAGTAACGAGTAGCTGTGGAAATGCTTGCTTGAGGATGATTTAATGAAACAGAGAGTCATTCAACAGCATCTTTCTCCTGTGAATCTTTAACATCGCTGTGCAGGGAACTCCCTTCCACACAGGAGTATGCCTGCCTCAATTTTCATTTACTTCGCAATCTCTTTTCTGCTGGAAGCTGTTGGCTGCTTAAACTTGCCCTCAGAACCCGAGAACACTCCAAATCACCTTCCCACCTCCTCATTAGCTCCTGAACCTCACTCTTGCCCCACTCTCCATCTCCATTCCCTTATTCAACTTAAAATGTTGTCTTTATTTAAAATAATCACCCAGAAAGCCCTCTAACATTGTTCTGAAATGTGCTTTTATGCCAGGAACATCACCATAATTTATTTACTTCACTTAAACAGTAAAAGAGAAAACAGGACTTCATCTTTCCTTGATACTACATTTTGCTTTCAAATTTCCATTTTTCTTCTTTATTTTCTCCCTGGATTTCGTTTCTACCGTATACCCAAGTGTAACGAAGCATAGTCAGGACTGAAGAACCACTCAGACCTGCAAAGAAGGAAATGGGTTTAGTAAACAGCACCAACTTGGTATGCCCAACACCCAGCAGTCTAGAGCCTAGCCACCGCTTTGCCACTGGCTTACTGTGTGAGCTTAGTCAAGTCACCTAATCTCTCAGTTTCCCAGCTGTCCTCTGGAAAACATTATTTAGCCCTAAAAAAAACCGCTGCTGCACAGGCATGATAATTTACAGGCTTTATTTTAATACGGCGCTCTCTTAAAAGCTTACACAAATGCATGACGGCATAGACTCCAGTCATCATGTAGAATAAAGAGCTCTCCACTGTGGAAATGTTGACTTTGGTGTCTGATCATCCTACTTGTGTGTTAGAAACACCATTACTTAACAGGCAAAAAAAAAAAGAAAAAGGGAAAAAAGCCCTAAGGGAAGAATCTCTGCTGGTTTAGGAGGTTTTATTTAAGTTATATGTTCTCCACCCCCTCTCCCTCAAACCTAATCAGCATGTCCTATATTTGAGACAGAAAATGTAATTGTAGTCAAACAATTTAAATCGGTCACATAGAACCTAGAGCTATCAGTTTTGTTGAAGCCCCTGGTGAATGGCACTTCAGCTCTATCAAATTCAGCTCCAGCAATGAATGCCAGCTCTCTCAAGGTTATTTTGTATCTGTAATGTAACCCAAATCCATCAATTACATAAACTCCTTTGGGTTAAAAAGACGTAATAAATTGTCCTAGCTCTAAGAAGATGAGTTTGATGAACCTGTCAGTATTACTAGCGCTTATAAACTGTGACTATTCGGACACATCCTGATACTCAGAACACGCCGCTAAAAGCTCAAGCTTTAGCAATAAATGGACGGTAACTATGGGACCTTCCACTGGGTACTCCCAGTTTAATTCCCTCATTATCTTTGCTACTGTGCAGCTCAAGCAATAGCCCCATTCTCAAACTACGACATTTGGGAAATAATGCATGTGCTGAGAAGACTGTATTTTGACAGAACTCATTATTACAGGACACAGATTACTTTAAATCCAGCATTTTTAGAATCTTGCAATGTATTCAAAGTGTTACGGTGCACTATCTTTTTTTTTTTTCTAAAGCAGTCCAGGCAACAGCCAAGGTCTTCAATATCATCCCCCCATGGCCTATTTAACAGCAAGGCAGAACTCAGATAGGAGGGATACGCTGGAGGATGAGGGATCTCTAACAAGGGAATCGAAGTATTAGAGCAGCTTGGCCAGAATTCTGAAAGGCTGCTCGGGAGGGTGATATGAAAAATCAACTTCCTTTTTTGTGCTACTTTTTTCTAAGGGGAAAAAAGAAGTAAGGTCTCGGCCTGCCCTATCGGCTCAGGGAGGTACCAGATAAAGACCAGAGGGAAATCAGTCAATAGGGCAGAAATCTTCCCCAGAAGATCCTCTTTGCATATTAGTATTTAAACAGTAATTTAGTCCAGTTTTGTAAGCTTCCTCACCCTTTGTTCTCCAACAATTTCTGTACCCTTTCACCAATTCAAATTAAGTTGAGATGAGGGTCTCAAGCACATTAAACTCCCTGTAAATCTGGTAAAATGCAATAGCACAGAAGAGAGAAAGAAACTCTGAAGTGCCTCTACTGGCAGACAGGCTACAAAATTAGTTCATCCCTTTTAGATACAGAAGGATACACACCACAGACTCACCTTGGGATGTAAACCCGTAGGAAGCCAAGCTTCAGACTTTCCACTGCTTACAAAGCAATTGGGGTTTTTTTGCAAATTGCTAAACTTCTCAGGTTTCTTTCAAGCTGTCCCAAATCCCTGCAGCAATACCGCTTCCAGAGACTGCTCAAGAAAGCACAGACCCTTCTCACACCGGTGCTGCCTCAACGCAAACCGGTTTTGGGCTGGCATTCCAGTTCCAGAGTAAGTTCACATGCATCCTGCCCATCTCCCCAAGTAGTCCGGTGTTTTGCTAACACGGGGAATCAAGCTCTCTCTTACCGCAGAGTCAAGGTTATTTCACCAAGAGCAATACTCCCGTATAATACTGATCATCCTTTTTTAGTTTCTTGCCCAAGCTGACGCAGCTCCCGGCCTCCACCTGAACCCTTTTCTTGTCCATATGCATTAACAGTTCGTCTATTTGCTCTTTATTAATTCCTCCTCACAAAACACAATATTTTTGTCAGCTGAAATAACGATCTCCTGACGTACTTGGCCCAGA
Source organism: Burhinus bistriatus (assembly GCA_013397275.1). NCBI lineage: Eukaryota > Metazoa > Chordata > Aves > Charadriiformes > Burhinidae > Burhinus > Burhinus bistriatus. The sequence goes on from VYXH01004193.1 coordinate 75,066, forward strand.
CCTGTAAACTGTTAACACAGATTTGATTAAGGGACGGTCGTTCCAGTGGGCTCAGTGGAGCCTTTGACATGGGTAAAGGCTTTCAGGGGCAGGTTTTGATTTGCAATTTATAGAGACACTGGAGGATTCCTATGCATGTTCAACTCTTTCATAATATTTGACTCTCATAATTTCCCAGTGAGGTTCTTTGTCTCTGTTTCCTCTCCTTTAAATTCTTTATGCTGCCTTCATCGCTTGAATTCCCTTTCCTCACATCATTAATTCCCTTCATTTGGACATTTCACTCCTTCTTAACATGGATTCTGCCTCCAAAGCAAAGGGTAGTTAAATAAAGACTGTATGGAACAGATTTGTCTAGGACACATTACTCTTTAGAGGACAGGTGGAGGAGACATTTGTGCTTTAATATAATAGTAAATACACACAAGGCAGTGCTCCCGGCAGCACAGCTACACACAACGCCAGATTGCTGGCAAATGACAGAGAGACTTTATCCTGAATCCTCAGTGGGGAGCTCAAATCTGTATTTTTTAAACCCATCTGGAGTATTCAGTACCCTTGGTGCACTGAAGCCAACGCAGGAAAAATGTGAAAAATGTGGGTTTTCTTTCTCTCTCTCTCCTTTCTCCCTAAAAGTTCCAGCTCCCAATTAATTATACATACCTGTTCCTTGTAATGACAGACAACTATTTGTTTTCCCCCATTGGAAACAGTTTGGCTTAATTACTTCTGACATTTCAGTCAGCACACTGCGAGCTTGCTCACAATTTTGCAGCATTTAAATAAATAAATGAACAAACAAATAAATAACTAAATAGCCTATCTCCCCAGCAGCTCACATAGTTTATTCGGCTTCACGGTAACACAGTCCACAATGGGGAAAACATCATGAATAACCAGTTCAAGCAGCAGTGGAAGAGCAGGCAGACAGAATCTCTGCTTTATTTACCATAAGACATCTCTCACCCCAACCCACACAAACACAGATTTTAAAGGAAGCACATTCATACCCTCATGTTCCTGTTCAGTAAGGAACACAAATTTAGAGGGAGGAAAGGAGACTGAGGTAGGGAACCAAATTAATGGCTCAACTTTTTAAAAAAATAAAGAAGAGAGAGAGAGAGATGTTCCCCTGACTGCTCTCAGCCCAGGAGGGCTGCTGAGGCCAGCGTGATGAAAGGTCTATGGTAAGTGGAAGGGACAGTGGTGAATTTGTGGTGGTTTGAGCAGCCACGGGATTGTGGAAATCAGCAGTAAGAAATGTGGATAATGGCACAAGCAGTTGCCCGAGGGAGGCTCGGGGAAAAAGGATTAATGACCATCAAGACCTGCTCTCCTTCCACTCCTTCCCTGAAATGCCAAACCGCTGAGCCAGTTATCAATCAAGAATGTGAAATACATTGGTGGATTGATTGGGTTTGATACAGTGGCAGCCAGCTACGCTTTTGAATACTCTTTGAAAACAATTTTTACTGTGCAATGCTGGAGAAAGCCAACAAATAATAAACCTGTCAGAGCGCTCACCAAGTGCTCGTAAATACTAAAGCTGCTGTAGTGCCTTGCAGCTGCAAATGGGAACCATTCCAAAGCCTGAAAAATTGTCAATACTTAATCGTTGCATCTGATATCAATTCTAATTTAAACTTCTACTCTCTCTTCCCCCACATCTTTTCTTCCCTCAGCAGAAAACGTACGAGTCTTAATAAAGAGCGTGCTGATAGCATGCCTTTCCTTTTAGTGGGAAAGGCATAGGGGTTTTTCTTCAGCCACGCTCTTTTTCTCCTGTAATTTATTCTGTTGTTCTGAGCCCTTTATTCTGAATGCCCATTTCAGGTTCAAAGTTGCATGTTTTTAAACGAGAGAATGAGGCTATATAATAACCAAAGACAACTTGGCCCACTATCCAGCCTTTACTCAGGCAAAACTGAGTCAGTGGGATTTTGCTTGACCAAAGGCAGAGTAGAAGCTCAGAGTCACAGTATTTTATGTCACCTTTGCCACACAGAAAGTAGGAAGAAGTTTTCACTTCGTATCAACGGGTTGTGCTCCCACTTCTGCAATGGACAAAGGACTACAAAAATTAGACCCTGATATCTTTAGAGACTTGACTCCGTACAGCAGATGTATGGTTTTGCAGTATTTTTGGTCTTAGACTTTGTATACCAGGCCTAATGAAGCCCTGATCATTCAGTTGGAAAAACACCCGTTAAAGAAATTCTCATCAAACACAGAAGCTGTGGAAAATATGCAGCTTTTTGCCATAGTTCATGGAAGGGTGTTCCATGGTTTGCAGACAGAGCTGTGCTCTTTCACTTTCCCCTTCACCGCATCAGTGGATCCCAATAAAATCGAGCCCAATGAAAGAGGCATTGCTACTATGGTACCTGAAATCGCTCTCAATTAATTTTTCCTTTTTTTTTTTTTACCATAGATGGGTAGATCACAGTAGATTAATCCCCCTTTATACAGACCAAAATGGCACATTCTGGACTTGAATAAGGATCATATAATTCTAGATAGTATCTTTGTATTTTTATAGTACTTCTACTTCTACTATAGCAACTTCTCTAAACCTTTTACAAATGACTCTTCACAATCTTTAAAAATCACAGTTTATGATTCCTGAAAAAAAAAAAAAAAAGCTTGGTTTTGTGAAAACATAGGGAATATATTGCTTTATAACATAAAAACACTGTCTCACATGAAAGATCCATCCAACCCAGTCTTCTGTCTCGGTGGCCAACTGTACACACACGCGTGCAGGGGAGGAGCATGAAGTAAATGCAGTACGATCCTCCTCCTCTTACACGTTCCTGTCCATCAGCAATGAGCTGCTTAAAAAAATCTGCTCCTGTATGCTTTCCTGTAAATTCTATGCCTGTGTACAAGGCAGTGAGCAACTTCTCTAAACCTTTTTCTGGATTTATGATATAATTTCCATACAAATGGGAAATGCCACACACACACACACACACACAAAAACCCAAAAAAAAAGAAACAAAGGCTGTTAGACAGCTACACAGTGAGCAACCATGATTTGTAATTCCTAGACAATCTTTTCTTAAGTTTATTCCCCCTTTAATGTTCTTGGTTCTCTTGTTTGGATGATAGATAGGGGGTTGGTGCATGCTCTTAACCTTTCTCCCTTTTTTTTTCTTCCTTTTTTTTTTTAAGTACCATTGCTCTGAAATATCTTGATCACTTTAGTTTGTGCAACACGTGGCCAGTACAAAGTCAGTTTGCTGTGTATCAGGGATTTGGTTGAAAATGGCAAATATGTCTGCTCCAAAGGCATCACAAGCTCCCACAGTACTATAGTCTGAGTACACAAAGATACAAAAATGGCATCAGCAAGAAAAAAATTGCTGTGTTAGTGCATCAGAGCAGAATATCTTAGCTTGGGACACTGCTATATGTCTCTCTTTGACCTTGATGTAACTGCCAGATTTCTTGATTGGCAAAGACTCTTTAATGTCCCCCAAGGTTCTCATATTCCATCTGTCTGCTGTCTACAGCTTCCTAAAGATCACCCTCCTTTCTCTTGTCTTGGTTTCCATGATTCCTTAAAGATACGTTCAAAGCACAGCCGGTAAGTTCAAGAAAACTGGCAAGAAAATGGAAAAGAACATTATTGGGAACCATTTTCCAAAATATGATTTCATTTGTCTATTGAAAATTTAAAGGTCAGATAGATCTCAGCACTGCCAAGGGCGTATCGGTGTGTTTAAAACTACATCTAAAGAAAAGCAGCAGTGCTTGTAATGTGAAATTTTAGACATTAAGAAATAATCTTCATCTGGGACACTCCTTGGCTACATGCACTAAATCTAGAATTTGTAGGAATGGTTTTGCCGTTCTTGTTTCTTTTTTAGGTTTGAGGAAACAAAGAGAGGAGAACATTAAATGAAGACAACAGTTCTGTAAATTTTCTTTAGATAAAGAGAATATAGAAAAAATTAATTTCATTTAAAGATGGGGATATCAAATTGAGACAGACAGTTATTTCAAACAGATTATTATAGGGCTGATTAAAGCATAATCTGCAGTTAATGGACTACAGAGAGGTGACTAATAGTGCCTGTGTGAATACACGCATGCACGCACACAAAGACATAAATGAACTTTCTAGCAAAGACAGAACTTACTTGTTTTCACAAGAAAATCCTGATGTTATTGTCTTTCCCAATTCCATCTGCAATGCTAAAAGTGAAGATTCTTCAGTACTTTTCCATTACTCCAGACTTACTGAAATACGTTAGTTGAATGTCCTTCCTTCTATCTTGCACCTGTGTTGTGAGTTTTCTTGTTAACAGGCTTTACGACCCCCTATGAAAAGAAAGTTCATAGAAAACCTTCTGCTTGTCTAAGCATTCCATGTATGTATGGTCTCCCAGTTTTGTAACCAGGAGACATGAATTAAGCATTACAAATGCTATTGTCTTATTGTCCTTCAGAAGCAAATTTGAAGATGGAATAATTTGTAAAATTAGTCCATATACTGTTTTGGAACCAGAGATATGTATTTACTGGAACAGACTTCCTAGAGAGGTGGTCGATACCCCACACCTGTCAGTGTTTTAAGAGGCATTTGGACAATGCCCTTAATAATATGCTGTCCTGGTTTAAGTGACACAGGACTAATTTCTTTTCTAATGCTTGGGAAAACTGTACTTTTAGAAGACTCTGATGTCTGAATTTCTGAAAATATTTACTTCATAGCCAGCTATGGTGTGTGGGTTTCAAGGTCTCAGTGTCTTCGAGCTCGCCAGGTGCAGGGATAAGGAGGAGCGAGACCCAGGCACTTGACCCAAGCTGGCCAACAGGATTATTTCATACCATGAACGTCACATTCAATATAAATTAGAAAGTTTGCAGTGAAGCTCTCTCTCCCTTGATGGTGGCGATCCAGAGAACTTCTTGCCCCAGTGCCGGACCCCTGAGCCCTTCCCTTCCTCCCGAAGCCGTAGCGCTCGCAGTGTCCAACATTTGCTGTCCACTGCTGGGAGTGCACGGCTTCCGACTGATAGAATGAGCTGAGTATAATCCTTGTATATTTTATATTGGTATGGGGATCAATATTGGTTCTTTAGTGTTATTAATGTTAATTATCTAGTCTTATATTTCAACCCCCGGGTTTCCTTGTTTTCTTCCTGATTCCCCTTCCTGGGTGGGGAAGTGACATCGGGTGATAGAATAATTGTTTAAACAACAATAAATTGTTGTGGGTTTCTCAAACCATAACATACACGTTAACTTTTGGTCAGCCCTGAAGTGGTCAGGCAGTTGGACTCGATGATTGCTGTAGATCCCTTCCAACAGGAACTATTCCATTCTATGCTATTCTACTTAAAACCTTACAAATTCCTTGCTGTATTCCTGGCTGTAAAGCTACTCAAACTTCTCTGTTGCCTTTTTTGTTCCATATTGGCTGGAAATTTCAAGTGTTGAAACAGGGCTAACAGCAAGGGACCGTAAATCTGGATGACCCTCTCTTGAAATGGAGGCACTTGTGGTCATTGAGGAACTACTGATAACCGTAAAGAGCGTGCCAAGCACTAGCAGCCAGAAGCTTAAGGGGGAAATTATGAGGACTTGAGGCTGACCAGGAGTTATTCAGCAAAAAGATACGGGAAGTATCTCCAGTAAACGAAATGTGTTTGCAAGCTTGAAATCTGGTTGTCCAGATATCAGAAGGCAAATGATAAATCTCTGAAAGCTGTTATTATCTTAAGCATACAACTTGCAGTGGGCATCTGGAGAGAAGCCTTATGTATTTGAATTTTTAGGCTTGTCAATATTGCTCTGTTGCAATTAATTTAGAACTAACTTGCTAAGATTATCTTCCTTTCCAATTAGACTGGTCTTTCCAATCACTTTGGTCTTTAATTTCTTCTGTCTTCTGCCATGTGAAATTTAAACTTCTAAAGTTAAATTTAAATTTCTTAGCTTTGCCATGACACCCAAGAAAATTTGCAGAGCTTTCATCTCTGAAAACCTTTTTTATAAAGAGAAGAATTCCCATCTTGTCTGCTAAACATCAAGTACTTAAGTGGTAGAGCAAGACAGAGTAGGTCAATCTTTCAACACTTTCCCCATTCAGCTCTTTCCTTAAGACATATTTCTTCAATGTTCTCAAGAAAACCCTTAATCATTACAATAGGAGTGGAAGCAAGGGAGAAAATATTCTCAGTTAACATCATTTCTGGGAATTCACTGTATAGAGCCTTCTCTGAATCTGCGTGAAGACTTTTACCTAGTGCACATTCTCTGTGCTTCATGATTAATCCGTAAATAAATAATAGGTAATTTACCATCAGAGGAGTACAGCTCAAACCAGGTACTGTACATCAAAGAGCTTTATCCAATACAGACAAGTACACAGAGACAACCACAAAACTTAAACTCATAACAATGCATACTTTGAAAACATAATTACATTTCTATGACTAGATGATATAAATTTGATAGTATGCATTTATTATAAATTACCAATTAATAATAGATTACCATGCAGCAAATTAAAGTGTGTAACTCATTAGCTGGGGTATACTGCTGTGCCTCAACAGACTGCTGATGTTCTGCTACTTCAGTTAATATTTTCAGCATACTAGAGAATTACAACTTGATACTCATTCGACTTCACTTCATTGTGTACAGTGTAGGTACACGCATTTGTTTGGCCATATAAGCTTCCTAGGGAAAAAAAATGAGGCTTCTAATGAACGGATATGTCATCATATCATATTAAAATATATTTGTATAAAATATTTTTTTTTCACCTTTGCCTGGACAGCTGGTTATAGCATATGGTGAAAAACTGCTAAGTAGTTAAAATACATCACAACTACTGCTCAGTATTTGTGCTGGGAAATTGCAAGGCAGTAAATGCAAACAGGTACATTTTTGTAGACTGCAGCGTAATTTACCTCACAGGAGGGAGCTTGTGTGACCATGAACTTAGGGAATCCCCTGTACATACTTATCTAAAAGAGGAAGAGGAAGGGAGCACTATGGAAAGGTCAGCTACTTCTGTGCAGGTGACATTGCCCCAGCCATAAATCTCGAGATTTTTTATTCTGCCTCCTTATCTCACACAAGGTTTCTTTGTACCATTTTCTGTTCTTTGTTCTCTGTCTTTTTGCCTTGGAGACTTGGGAACTCACACAGGGCCTAGCACCATTGACGTAACAAATCACCGCCATACATCTTCGATGACCACTTTAGGATCTCCCAAAGTCTCACACAACCTAATGAGCTTAAGAAACCCTCACAAGTCACCTGCCGCATTCTAGCCTATGGCAAATATGAAATAATTCAACTTTGTTTAGCCTATATGAAAGGAAGTATCTTTCCGATAGATTAACTCTGGATATGTAGCGCAGATCAAATGCTAGGCCTTTCCTGTTGTCCACAATCCCACACATAGTGTCACAACCATCAGCTAAATTGTGCCACAATAAAAAATTCACACAGAAACACAATTCTCTACAATTCACTCTTCAATAAAATGTACCTTAATGAGATACACTTTTTACACAACTACAAAATTACAGAAGTACCATGATGAAACTTTGTTTCACACAGAAAAAAACATTATTTCTGCGGAACTACTTATAAGCCCCCAATACTTTAATATTGTCTGACGATACAAAGAGAGTGCTTTGTGGGTGGTACTTTCAGAAATATCTAAACAATGCCATAAGAACATTTTGTAAGTTTTAAAAGTTTTATCCATATCCAAATCATTCATAACTCGGGGTGTAGCACATATTACACTGATCCAAAAATCTTTCTGTTCTTTATTTTCAAGTGCTTAAAAAGAAAGAGGAGAAATTTGAATTCCTACTACCGTACCATCATTTTAATGCATCAAAGAAGATGAAAATAAAGCAAGTTTTCTTCATGTCATAGAGGAAATGCTAAAACTCCGGTTTAGCCAAGAGAGATGTTCATTGCTTTGCCATTTTCATAATGTCTTTCATTTGCTTCACATAACTATGAACTATAATACTGCAGAGGATCCATTATAGAAAAAGCAATAGCCAATTGAACAGATGGGAAGAAGAAATGTAACCACAAAGGGAGAGTACCTAAGCTGTTTGTTCTGTGGCAGTTATGAGCTAATAAACTAGACCTTTATCAGAAAGAAGATCCTCAGATTACCAATAACCTGTAAGATAGGCAAATGGCACTACAGATTCCCCCTATGTGTTCCCTCTGCCACTGTTTATTTCTCCTATTTTTATTCACCTTTTTCATGTGCTTAGATTGTAGGCCTCCAGGAATATTTTTTAACGTGCACATTGTAGGTCCTCTTAAGCACCCCCCTCACGTAAACACCACCATTCACCCCTGAGCCCTTGCTGTTAGGCAGTTGCATACACAGAAGATGGGGCAGCCAGCCACACAGAGCAGCCAAACCCGTCTTTTTTTACAAAAAAAGAAAAAAGCACTCCAAGCCAGTGCTATCCTGAGGCTGCCTTTGTGAATCTTTGTGAGGCCCCCCGTGGAGTTCAAGTGATCACTTGATTTTCTGCGGTGAAAAAACAAACTCTGCTGCACTAGAAGGAACCGTGCCAGGAAGCGTGAGAAACTCTAACCTGGGAATTACCCTGGAAGTTTTGCCAAGAAGAGTCTCACATTTTCGGGTTGCCACTTCTATCCACAAGCAGTTCCTGAGCATGGGATAACCTGATCCAGAATAACAGTTCCATTTCAAACTGCTTTTCTTTGTTTTATCACAATCTGAGCATTATATAGTACAGAATTCCAGTTGCCCATACAGTTCTATAACAGCAAATCTTCTACAATACTACAGATCATTCTTACATTGCTCTTGGGGAAAACAGGTTTTTAAATGGGGGAAATAAGAAAATGTTTGTCCTTAAACTTGTTCTTTGACCATCACCTTCTTGTCATGTTAAAATAGGTTACCTCTTGCTGAACTTGGCATTCAAATGTTGTAAAATGGCTGACATAATGATTTGTTAAGTGTACATGAATACTGCACTCATAGAAACTATATAGAAGTTTGCACATTTAATGACAATGGATAATGTTTCTGTAATTTCTCATCCTTCTTACAAGGGTTGTCATGAGGAAAGGGTAAGTGTGTGCCATGCTAACTTGTTACAATAAGAGTTTAAATGTTGTGTCCTTCCATTTAAAGAGCTGCTCTGTTCTGATCTTCCCAGTGTTCTGTAATTAGAAAAGCTAGCCATTTTTCTTCTACCCTATTTGCAGTTTCACTGATTTATAGGAAAGCAGTAGAGCTGCTTATGACACACAAAATATAGGGCAGGTCAAAACTGTGGATTATATAGTAATGTTCCATACAGAACACGCGGACTACTAAAATCTTATTTCATAAAGTACAAGAAAGGGAAGTATTGCTTGTAAATAAGAGTGAGGCACAACTGCAATTTCAGTCTCAGACAGATTCTAATTTCATTTTTGAGCTATGATTATTATTTGTGCTGCAGTGATGTAAGGACCTTCTTCCATTCACTGGAGTCATCTTCTCGGAAGCTGCACAGCACCTCCATCAAAAATGACAGCACTAACATGAAGGCAACAGGGTCCTGATCTCCAAAACACTTTGAGACATGTAGGGCATCCTGAAGCAAATAAGAGGTAGGAAAATAAATACTGTATGGGTTAGACAAAAAAACAGAAGGTGGGAAAGTTGCAGAAGGAATGAAGGAAATAATGGCAGAATATGATCTTTCCACCATCTCTGCTTAAATGATAAATATGTGTCTGGCAGAAAATTTCAAAAATTAGGATACTATAATAGACACTGCCAGATTATGCATCCCGACAAAGAGGAAGTCAGGCAAAAATGCCAGGAGGCCTGCATGGATGAACAAGGAGCTCCCGGACAATCTCAAACAGAAAAAGGAAGCCTACAGAGGGTGGAAGCAAGGACAGGCAGCCTGGGAGGAATACAGAGAAATTGTCCGGATGGCCAGGGATCAGGTTAGGAAAGCTAAAGCCCAGATAGAGTTAAATCTGGCCAGGGGTGTCAGGGACAACAAGAAAGCCTTCTATAGGTATGTCAGTGACAAAAGGAAGACTAGGGAAAACGTAGGCCTACTCAGGAAGGAAACACGAGACCTGGTCACCCAGGACATGGAGAAGGTGGAGGTACTCAATGACTTTTTTGCCTCAGTCTTCACCAGTAAGGGCTCTAACC
>VYXH01004193.1:85776-116324 GCA_013397275.1 Burhinus bistriatus
GTCCAGAGGAGGGCCACAAAGATGGTAAGAGGGTTAGAGAACCCCTCCTCTGAAGACAGGCTGAGAGAGTTGGGGTTGTTCAGCTTGGAGAAGACGCCAGGGAGACCTTATAGCAGCCTTCCAGTATCTGAAAGGGGCCTACAAGAAAGCTGGAGAGTGACTTTTGCCAAGGGCATGGAGTGACAGGACAAGGGGTAATGGCTTCAAACTGGTAGAGGGTAGATTTAGATTAGGTATCAGGAAGAAATTTTTCACTCTGAGGGTGGTGAGGCACAGGAACAGGTTGCCCAGGGAAGCTGTGGATGCCCCATCCCTGTAAGTGTTCAAGGCCAGGTTGGATGGGGCTTTGAGCAACCAGGTCTTGTGGGAGGTGTCTTTGCCCATGGCAGGTGGGGTTGGAACTGGATGATCTTTAAGATCCCTTCCAACCTAAACCATCCTATGACTAACAATGTTATTTTTCTAGTCATGGGCTCCATTTGCCATTAACAAAAATGAGGATCCTCCAGGAATTCTAATGTGACTAAAATGCCAAGAATTAGCAATAGACCTTGCTGAAATCAGACTGGTCAGTAAAGAAATTATATGCCTCATTTTTGTAGTTTTAGAAAAACATTTCTGTAAATAAGGACTGATTCCCCTGTGAATGGTGCTTAAGTGTTTTATTGGTAAAGTAAAAGTGACTTATTCATAGATATCAAGAGCTGATGATATGGAAGTGTTATGCTGCCTGAATAAAATGGTAAACTTATACCTTTAAAAATACCACTTTGTTTCCATTATTATGTGGATGCTCTGTATAAACATTAGTTAGCTTTATTTGTTTGCTTAAGCATGTATTTATTCTTTATGCAACGCACCTCTGCAAACCACTTCTTCCTCATTTAACTCCCACCTGAAACATTAGATTTTCTCAATCTTGTAATAGTTTTCTGGGGTTGAAGCTATCTTTTTAAGGTTAGAAAGAAAAGGAATAGTTTTCCATACTACTATAAGATTGAAACATGGTTTATAATATGGAGCAAATATTGGTTCTGTGTAAATGAACTTTAGAAAGGTTCAGAACTATAGTTTAGTCCATCTAGGCACCCAAAATGCCAACTGTTCATCCAAAGATACGAAAACAGTGAGGTTACAAAATTGAGCTGGAAATTTCACAAGCCTTTTGAGAATTATTTCAAACCCTGCCTCCTATTTGATCTGAAATAAAAGTGCTCTCAACATTTTTCAGCATCTATGAACATTGTGTTGATTAGAGACATAGAATACAAGCTCTACAAAACTGAAAAATAATGTGATATGATGAAGGGGCAATTAGTTGAAGTCTTTCAAATACGTTTAAAAAAGGATAATAGTTCATGCTACTACTTCTTTTGTCCAAATACATTCACACAAACCACTACCATTTTACTTCATTTGTCTTGGGACTATTATATAACATGCTCAAGAAATTTTATAAATTAATAGCTACTAATTTACTCTGAAGCATTCAATTCACATGAACAAACTAATAATAATAAAGTAGCAAAAGGTACCTCGTTTCTTGTTGGTGGAAATTGATGCTGCTCTTCTGAATGAGCAAGAGACACCAGGAAACTGCGTATGCTTTCTGATCCAGCATGGACAAGCATGTAGTTTTGGCAGTTTCCCAAGAGTTCTTTGAGTTTTAATGGGACACACATTAACGGAATATGCTGAAACTCTCATCTTCTGTTGCACTGTCTGCTCCTCCAGTACATCAGAGGCAAGGACATGTCCAATAGGTAGACTGGTTTGTCAGAGATGGACAGGTTAAGTCAAACCAGAAGAAAATTAAGTGCAGGTCTTGTAAAAAAACAGTTAAGTTCATAAGACATGCCTGATGTACAGATCATACAGCCCAGCTATTTTCTTCCTGGTATTTTTATTTTTGGCAAAGTTTTAATGCAAGACACAACTAAAATATCTCAGCTTTCATTTCAGCTGACACAGTTGGCTAGGTTGAGCAAGTTCATAATCGTCAACTCCAAACACTAACTTTCCAACAAAAATTTTTTGACAACGATCAGAATTTGCTCTGTTAGAAAAGTTCGACTATTGCTAAACATACTTATTTCTTCTTCCAGTACCACATAGCAATAGCTACACTGTAACTCCTCTACACTCTGCTGTTTTTATACAAGTTTTTTCTGACTAAGCAAGATTGTTTTCAGGCCTGAAGAAATATGAAGGACGGGTCAAAACCACACAACAGAACACAGTGCTGAGACATCCATGCAAACAGCAGCTGAGTTCATGCCAGAATGGCCAGATGTGCCTGCTTATTAGCAGAGGTAAAGCGTTACCTTGATACATCCATTCACCCTTGGGATCTGAGGTGGTACCTTCTCTAGGCAGTGCACGGAGGCATGCACATGTACCAGCACAAAATGGCACAGACCACCAGCGGCTCTGGAATATCTCTTGTCTGATGTGCACAAGCCCACAGATTCCACAAATCTTACAGCCTAAGGAAACAAAACAAAACCAAAGGATGAATGCCTATTTATTGTTTTATTGTTCAAACCAGTTTTCAAGAAAATAAGTTTTGTGCCACTCTTTGATGAGTCTGGATGCCAGCTATCTTAGATCCATTCTATACAAAAGGGGAGCAACTAAGGTTAACTATTAAGTACAAATAGTTACAGATCCAGCTTGGTCTGAATAAACACAGTGTAAGAGGGACAACACTACTCTAAACAGACATTACTACAAGTTATCATCACCTACAGTTTTTCTCTTCTTGGCAATCACAAACACATATGTGTTCTCTATTTACATGAGAACCGTTCTTACTTGGATCACAGGAAGATGGGAATTAGAAATCATCTCTTTCGACTCTCAAATTAGTTCTTTTCTCCTACAAGTCTATAAACTTACTGATTCCCCTGAATGTTCAGTTTTCTCCTCAAGTTTTCAAAAGGCCCTGCTGGGTGAGCTATACTGCCCTGTGTCTGAGAGTTTTAAAAAATGCTTTGCTCTCTCTGCCTGCAGAACTCCTCATATGCCTCCGCTCAGATGATCTCATTCACAGATTTTTATCTTCCCTCCTGCAAGAGCAGACCCAGTGACTAACTTTCCTTCAAATTCCTCTGTGAAGAGGTGCCTAAGCAGTCTCTAGCTTTCCTCAAACACTGCTCAGCGAACCAACAGCTCCCCTGATTTTATTTGCCTCTTTTATGCTTATCCTGCTAATTTCATGATCAGACGTATGCCTGTAGAATGTAATCACTCCTCAGGCTTCTTTTTAAGGGGTGATAGCCTGCAATGACCAGGCTGGACTGAAGTGTCAGTAAGTACACTGCACAACTACATGTCTGCATATTTCACCAGAGCTCTCGAAACTGGACTCAAAACAATAGAACTCTTTCTTTACATCAGGCTTTTACTGCTTCCTACCAGAGGTTAACCAAAATCATAAGACTAGCCTTCCATGTGTTATTTCAGGATTTCTGAAATCCATAGACATGAAGAATTACAGAACAGCAATAACAATGACTCAGTTTATAAGAAAAACAAAACAAAAAAAAAAGACCTTTTTCACAAACCACGAAAAGCTTTTGATTGAAGTGTGGCAAGCAACGCTGACAACTTGGTTTGGTTCCTGATTTAGCCTAACCAGGCCTCTGTCTTTATTCTTGTTAAAACAAAAATGATTATTGCTAACACTAACAGATACTTTTGTTACCCGGCCCAACAGGAAGGCTACAAATTCAGTGAAAAGAATGAAGTCTGATTTACTGGAAACCCATAACCCCTTAATATCTGTGCTTTGTAACACGTTCATCATTGCGGCCTTCGAGGTTCCAACACACTCTGATTAAAGTGAACACAAAGAGAAGCTCGTACATTTCTCACATCATTCCCCAAACAGCTTTTTATTTACTTTATGTTACTCTGTTTTGACAATGCTGCTTTGGGAAAGCCAAGGTGAAGAAAAAGGTTTGATTTTTCACTGTAAAGGCAATGAGGTTTGTACTCACGGACCTCACTGGAAGTAGACTTATTTTCATCTACAGCAATATACAGACTTACAAGAAACAACTTGTAAGAAAGAAGGCCCTCTATCCTGAATTTACCAATATCATTTTAGGTTTTATTTTATTCCTTGATAATGCTACCTGTTGTACGTGGTCTTCAAGTGTGAAGAACTTGGAGCATGAAGACAAAACAGAGAACTTGGCGCATAAGGATCAAAAGGACCTTGACGCTCTTCCAGAAGAGTAACAGAACATGGTACTAGCACTCAGTATCTGCAATAGCAAAGGACTTAGATATCTAATCATTTTTTAAACACCAAAATTTTTACTCAATGTAATATATAAAAGATTATTACCAAAGCCTTGCTGAGATTATCAGAATATTGTGGAAAAACTGCTGCTGCTGTCTCTGCTGTACTCCTTCAGTAACTGAGCAGAACTTCCCAAGCACGGAGCTTGTTACTTGATTGCATCATTACATTTGTAAAAGGAAGAATTAAAGCAGAAACAAATCTAAAACTAACATCAGCTTGTGCCTTTTTTTCTGCTCTGTAACCTAAACAATAATCTACCTCTGTTTTTTCAGATTCTAAGAGAGGAACACCACCACCAGTTCTGGGTTTCTCAAAAAGTCTGAAAACAACTTTGTGGTGAAATAACTTTGTTCATGATTCAGAGATTGACAGAGGTCAAATAACGTTTGTGTGTAATTGAACGTCCTTTAGCTAAATCATTGGTTTTGCTTTCTGCTCCGCTTCACACAAGTGTAAATTACAAGCAACTACAGAAGGGCTACATCAGTATGAAGTTTCTACTTGCAATAAGTTTTATATCTTAATTCCGTATATACTTAGAGTAAAAAAGGATGTTACCACAAACGTCTCTCTGTCTGCTCTAACCACTCTGTCTGTTGGTGTTTATGTCAGGAAAGGTGAGTCCTGGAACAACCATAACCTTACTAGCACTTCGAGAAAAGACAGAGATGAAGTCAAGCAGGCAAAATACACATACAGTATTCACAAGAGGTTGCTGGTGTAAGACAACTATACACATATATTTGTGTTTTCTTAACTCGCAAAATAGAGGGAATGTGAACACATCTCACAAATAATACTGATTTGTGCTCTTAAACAACTGGTAATTCAGTCATGCCAACCTTGGAAAAGTATTTTAAGTAGTTTTAAATTGTTCATACTGTTGCCTACAAAGTCTTCAGGTAAAAGGTTTTCATTCACTACTACACAAATGAGTATGATTTTGTTTTCCGTCCCTTCATCCTCTTCTCCTCAGTACAGCAGACTACACACAAAGCAATCAAAGGCTTAACACTCTATCATACCTGAAACCCCTTGTGGCACTTCTTTTAAAAGCACTTCCAAATTCACTTGCCATAAATTCTCATAGCTCTGCACTATATATATACATCAGAGGCCGCATTTTTAATACACTGAAAGATGGGAAAAAGCATGTAGGTTTCCATTTCTTGAGGAGACCTTCAAGTCTGGGGAAAATGGTGTTCAAAACCAAACATCCATAGTTGAGGCTAACTGGATCTACAGATGTTTAGCATCTGAAACAAAGTTATTTTAGTGTGGAAAACAATCAGAAGAGATGGATTTCTTATTATTGAAAATAAGCTATAGACCAGCAACCTTAAATGGGACTATCATCTTCTGGTCATCTATGTCTACTTAAGTGTGCTCAAAGTATACTTGGGCTTTGCTTTCATGAAAACTCAAAGATTAAATATGTTATTCTGCTGTTTTAGCCAGCAAGTAGGCTGAATAATCTCTTTTAGGAAGTCAGTCATTCCATGTGTAAGTTTAAAATCCTCCCTGCAAATACGAAAATTGTGCCTCTCTACAGTGGGACAGAGAGAAACATAGTAGTACATACAGCGTCAGCCTTTTAAAGTCATCACAGTACCATAAATGCTTCCACGAGACAACTGGCAGTAGCTGGAGGCAGTTTCCATGGAGAAAGCTGAGATAAGATGTGTCTTGCAGGAGTATCTGGGGGAAGCTTGGATAACCCTGTAGTCACAGAAACAACAGGTGTTTTCTTCAAAAATACACTTCCCTTACACAAGGCATGTTTGGCATTCAGAGATTTGTGTGTTCTGGAGATAATAAACTTTTTATATTGCAATAGCAAGTTCTTGGTTGTAAGTAATCGAAGAATTTGGCACTTTTTAGTTTGTTGTACTTTACTCATTTCTGGTCTTGAAGGGAAAAATAGAAGTAGAAATAAGATATGGAGAAGAGATATGAAATCTCACCTAGTTTTGATGGATTATGTATACACTCATTATGGTGTTTAAAGCGTTGTTTTGATGCTGGCACTTGCATTAAAGTTTATGGGGGTCTTTCTCCAATACTTTACTTATTTATTTAAATTAGGTTATTTTACAGGAATTACATAGAATCATAGAATAGTTTGGGTTGGAAGGGACCTTTAAAGGCCATCTAGTCCAACGCCCCTGCAATTAGCAGGACATCTTCAACTAGATCACGTTGCTCAGAGCCCCGTTTAACTCCATTTAACTTATTAAGTTGAACAAAAGCAAACAGCACTGAAATGAACAAGAAAACACTTGCTGATTTTCCCAGTAGCTTTTCATTTCATATACTGTATATTGCATTCTTTTTTGCTCACTCTCTAATACGACATTTCAATATTATCTTACTAATATCACAATGCTTCTGATGCTACAAAAGCATTAATAAATGCTTAACAATCTATCACGTGCAAGCCCTGTGAGCCCACTGCCGTTAGAGCACTGAAATCGATGGTTCTTAACTCACAGAACCTCCTTAAGAGAGCGTAAAAACCAAAATCTACCAAAAGTGAATGCAAACTGCTTATGTTCAAGAATTTGTTACAGAATTATTCACAGATAAAAAAGAAGCAGGCTCCCTACTTTGAGACGGTATTCTACTTCTTCGTCCCAGGAGGCATGCAGGAGTGTTAAAATATGTTCACTGTAGGTCTGCAGTTAAGGAGCACAAGCTAAAGCGCATTACATCCTTCTCTCAGTGCGCTCATAAAGTGGCCTTGATTGTCTACAGTTCAATCCTTCTTAGTTTAAGCCTTGGCAATTTCAGGCTACTTTACTTCTCACAGAAAGAATCCACACTGGGGTTTAATGTACTTGGGTTCTGACATAACCATGACTTTGAAATCTCTGGCTGAAACACCTTACATAAGAGGTAATTAATTATTATGCCATTACTCACTTATTCAGACCATTAAAACGTCTAAGGCAACAGGAGCATTCAAGAGAAATTTTAAAGGACAGCAGCTCTTTGCAATGTGTTACAATGTTCAATAGAACTGGCTTTTGACCTATATGAAAGACTAAAACTTTTTCTGCCAAAATTTTTTGGCAGCCTGTCCAGACTCACTCATACAACAAGTACAGTGTGCTTTCACAACTATTCATTAAGTCCTACTGTGAGATTGCAGTGTGTGAGGAAGCAAGAACAGACATTCTAAACCATTTTACTCACTGCAGCCAGTTGCTGAAATAACCTGAAAATGATTTTTTGCAGTATTACAGTTCTCATCTTGAGTGAAGCTCGTTGGTGAAGACCGAGCACATCAGCTGACAAAGCAGTTGAGTCAGTTCACTGATTATTAGCATTTCAGCAGGTCTGAACAATACCAGTAAGTCAGAAAAATTAGCAAGATCTAAAAGATGTTTTGTATCATTCTGTTACAAAAACAGTCACTCCAAGAACTGTTGGTTCTTTGTGAAGAAAAATTTTGTAGTTTTCCAGCATGGTGCAGAAACAGCAAGATATCAGAAAGCAGCCACTCAAATGAAATAACATCCTCGCACTTACATTTTTTAAAAAATTAATTTTCTTCTTTTGGAGGGTTGACTCATTCAGAGTCAGGGACTACTGGCATTTGTGAAAAGGCTTAATTAGCTTTTACAAAATAGACATAGGGAAATCCTGCTCAACCAATAAAAGACTGCCCTTGAAGCAGTTCCAAAGAAACAACTTTGGTCAAGAAACATATCCCTATTTTTGTTTAAAGAAGTTGTTCATTACTTAGTTATATGGTGATGTGGACCATGATATATGGTAATATGAACATGTGAATACACAGCTCCGTTGCTGCTTTGACACCATCCAAGGAGGAGAAAAAGGGATTGCTCCTGAAGTTTGTTTTGTGGCCATACCAAATGATGCAGCATTCTCATACCCTTCCTCTCGGGCAACTAGTAGCAAAACCACAATTTGCATTGGCTGTACAAATTTTTGGAAGATTCACTAATGACAAAGACCGAAAGTTCCCATCATCCACTGGCCCCATTTAGATCAGTCTCTTTTAGATTAGGTAACTCCCTCTTAGTATTTTTTAATTATTTTTATCTGCAACATATCCACTGTGGGCAATAACCTTATCATATAAAACTGCTTTCAAAAACATCCTTAAAGCTAACCGTTGTTTCAAAGAATTATGATACTTTACATTTTAGGTAAACTGAGGCAAAGAAGGTTGAAATATTTACCTGGTGTCTCTCCACTTCGTTGCTGATTCAGAAACAGAATATCTTCGTTCAATAGGAGTACAATTCCTTCCTAATGTAATTCACTTGTTTTAAAAATGTGCCATCATATTTAGCCTTTCAACTTTTTTCTTTCAAGCACAGAGCTAAGCAAACCAAAAGAAGTTAGAAAGGTAGACTCCACTCGGACAAGATAATGTTCGTAGCTTGAACAGACACAGGCACAAAACCACAGCGTGCTTAGTTCCACGGCTTTCATTGACCAGAGCTCACCTGCAGGTGTTTCCCAACGTCTGTGATCACATCAAGGTTTATCTACACCGCTGCCCTAGCTCAGCCTGATGCATGGCCCACGCTTTTGCGAGCTCACAGGTATTTTTATGAATCCATTATTCCCGCTTCTCTTGATACAACTGTATAGTAAATAGGACGTAATCATGGTCTTTCGGGTCCTTAATACATAAGCTTTAGAATAAGCTGACAAAGCAACAGACTATAAAGACTAGAACACTGAATTTTCAAGACAGAACCTAAGCGAGTATGAGACTCAATTGGACAATTTGTGTAATATCAGGATAGGTTTGTTTCTTAAACAGTTAAATCTTACATGTACTTCAGCCCAGAAAACAGGTTAGAAACCATTCTAAGCATCAGATTTATTACCACACTTAACCCAAATAAGAATGAAGCAAGGAGAAAGAAGCAAACTATTCGGTTAGAAATACTAAACGTCCAAGCCTGGTTACTATTTGTAAATAAAAAAATAACATCCTACATGTTTAAGCCTGTATGCTGTACAGTGAATACAGCTGTACAGGAAGGGTTACAGTCACAATTCACAAGCGTGGATTGGCATCAGCCTCCTGCATTGTCACAAGCTGGGACCCAGGGTAGAGCTAATACAGCTGCGATGTATCAACCGGCGGCAATCCGGAACTCAAACTAGAAGGATCTGCCCATGGAGGGGTGTTTTCTTTATGACAATAACGTCACTGTAGGAGATGAGAGAGCACGTCTAGGATCCAACTGTGTGCCTTGCCAGGCAGTAGCAGCACTCTATATGGTGCAGTGGATGAAATCCCATGAAGGATTCCTTTTGTAAGACTCAAATAAAAAAAAAACTCAAATCAAACAACCCTGGAACGCTGCAAATGAAACACTGTCTGGGGTGGTGGCATCACTGATAAGTGTAATCCTGGATGAGCCAGAGACTTATGAAAATTCAGAAATATTGAACAGGGAGAGAAAAGTACCCATAAACCAAAAAAACGAGCTCCAGCCAGCACATGTAAGTATTGATTGCTCTTTCATGGCATGCAAACTCTCAATTTTTCACTGAAATTACCTTCCTGGAAGTGTTACGTGAAAACCACTAATATCAAATGCCCCCTGCCTGTCTGATATGCAATATTGTACCATCAACATTAATAGGGTGGGAGATGCTTATTAAAATCAGCAGGGAATAACAAGGTTTCTTCTGGTTTCACCAGAGGGTAAATCAAGTTCATTTAATGGGTGTAAATGAGATTAGAAGTAGACCAGCTGCACATAATTCAGAGAGGCTTATCATAACATCAACAGAGGTGTTTATTCATCAAAGTGTAAATGCTATAATTTCTCACTGCTTTGCTCCATTTTCTAAGTAGTTTCACACATATATAGATGCTGATGTCAGAATAACCCATTAGATCATCTGCTGCAATCTACTCTAGGTACTAGGCCTTTAAATTTTACCCCATTAGCTTACTTTTATTGAAAAAAAGCTTGTCTGTAACTCACACTTGACTAAAACATAACTTTTGTTGGGCTAACACATATCTTCCAGGAAACCATCCAGTTTTGATTTAACATGAAAGACATGAAAACTGAAAATCTATCAGTTCTCACAGCATTTTGTTCCAGTAATTAGTTACACTGTTCCTTTAAAATCACACCCCTAATTTGAATTGTTTTGCTTCAGCTTTCTACTATAAGCTTCTCTTTATTTACTGTATTAAAGACCTTTTTCCTATTACACATTTTCTACACCAAGAGATACTTATGCAATGTTAGGGTTTTTTATACAAAAAGTCAGATTTAAATCTTCATCATAAACTAAGAAAATTCAGTTCTTTAAATGTTTGTGTACATTAAAACAAAACAAAACAAAATAAAATGTTCTCAGTCTTAGTTTGATTAAGCCAAGTAAACTAGCAATTGCTAAAAGAGCAGCGAAGACTGGCTCAACTTGGCTTTAATTTCAGCTGGCAACCTACTTTTTTTTTTCCTAAACACCTCCATAAATTTTTAGCAATTCTACTACCCAGGTTGAAATTTTAATTTTATTATCTACTTTGTTGTTCTTACCTGAGTTAGCTAACTCAGATTTGCCAACCCAAATTAAGAACGCTCCTTTTTATTTGTGATTGCAAATGTATATGAAAGGATTTTGGCCAAGTCCTTAGCTGTTCTTGCTCCCAACTACACTACTCTGAACTCTCTCTGACAGAGGCAGAAGAAGATGTGACTACACCTCGACATCCCCAACAGCGCAAACCTACCCTCAGCAACGTGCAGTGCTGAACTGGAGCCTGGACGGGTTGAAGCGCAAGCAAATGGCCCGTTCTCCCACTTCGGCCAAGAAGGCAGCGATGTCTGGCAGAAGGGCAGAGCAGACAACTGGGAACAGTAAAGTTTCCCACCACTGCAGCTAAATCCACCGCTCTAACTGCTGATTGCCCAGGGTGCCACACGGTCCTCGCGCAAACTCAGAAGTATGCTACGTATTTATTTCCACCGATTAAATGGTCCCATTCCCTCCACTTCATACTTTTTTTCATCAGGGACAAGATGGATTAATTAAAAGACAGTGGAAATACATACATCTGCAGAAACCAGGCATTTCAAAAAGGCGGCTGTTGCTTTAGCTCGAGGTTTCAGCTGAAGGAAAGGATCAAAATTAATGATGACCTCAATTAAATTTCTATAGTATCTCTGGGGAAACTTCAAGCCATATGTTGAAATCCCTTTAATGTTAATGCGTATTACTTGTTCTCCCATCAAGGCTAAAGGAGACGCTTATGCCTCACGTTTCTGTGTTGGAGGACAGAATGCACCAAAATGATTGTGTGAGGAAGGGAACAAAAGGACAAAAAGGTCACATTAGATGCAATGATATATGCTTTTCTGTCTTAGATATTTAAAGGAATGCCACACAAGAAAGAGAAAAAGAGGAAGACAGAGTTTAGTAATATATGGTCAACGTTCACATATGTTACCGATCAGCAGAAAAGCTATTTGAAGTGAAAGAGAAACTATGCTGAAAATTCAAAGTCAGTTAATTAAGTCCTTATCATCTAGTGAAGTAATTGTAATGGGCTACGACACAATAGAAAAGCTCACCCAACAGTTAATTGCATTAGTTTCAGTAGAATTACTACAGGGATGGAGTTGGCCCATGTTGTTAGGTGACTCACAGCCATAGTTTGCAGCATGGATGACATGTCCAATTACTCCGCGTGGAGAACAAAGAGAAATGTTATGCCACAGGATGCACGTGGTCCAAGCTGAACTCTGTATATTCTACAATGATTAAAGGAGTAAAACAGCTAAATACATCTGCATTATTATAGATCCTATTCTCATCAAGATTCCTACAGATATTAGAATGTCCTTCCCATTAATAATTTTCTTCACACTTGGAAACCAAAGAGAGTAGGTCTGTTGTATTTTTGTAAATAAAACATCTTAGAAGCTCTCTCAGGACACTAAGGAAGATTTATTCAATTTGCTCCTAAAAAGCTTGTTTCTTTTCCCATGACAGAAACACAATTTTTCTTTCAGGCATTTCCACATATATTTTCATTGTGGCCTTCATTCTTGGCCAGCTACTGCGTCTCTTACAAATCCTTATGACTGCCTTCACTGTCAAGGATTAGATAGCATCATTAACCCACAGTCAAGGGCACTGTGTCACTTACTAGACTTTTTTTTTAATCAGACACCTTTGATCCCAGGCAATACTTATCAGTTGACATGTCACCGAGCATGTAATCCATATTAAAAAAAGGTCCACAGCGGATAGTCTCCCCCAGTAAATACTGCCCAGAAAACTAGCTTACCCTGAGTAGTATAAGGTACGCAATCAAAAGGGGAGAAAGAGCCAGAGAAGGAGGAAAGCAATAGGACAACAATACAGTGCCAATTTTAAAGCATAAAATTGAACAATTTGCAAAAGGAGATGTGAAAAAAAAATGTCCAAAATCTAACAGTTTATCTCACATCAAAACAAACTGAAGTTTTTACTTCCTCTAGGAGATTTGAATAATCAATTCTCTTTCCAGGAAGTAGAAATGGTGTAGGTTCCTTTTGCAGCTTTGTCGTCATTCTTAAATGCAAACTGATCTAAAATTCGTCATTCAGTGGCACACAGTTTATTTCTTTAAAATTCTTTGTGATTAAAAATAGGACTGGTAGTGCGTTTCCAAAATACACGTTGCCTGCTATTCTATTTCTTGTACACTTTTTCAAAGTCCGCTTGCATTCATTGTTTGGGAGGAAACCTCCTAGGTTTTAGAAAATGACGTTTCTTTTCTCCACAGATATTCCTGATATATATGTCTGTGATCACTTCCTCTTCCCTCGCTTGCAAGACCAGAAAAAACCTTGACAGCCTACAATACAACTATTTTAAAGAGGTGCTTGGTGGCCTCACTACTTTCCCAGTTTTGCCACCTAGAACTACCTCTTCTGAAGGGAAGATGCAAGTGGGAGTAGAGAAACCTGAGCTATGCCAAGCTCCTCAAACACCTCCCAGCCTAAGAAGCTGGTCCCCATTTCTCCTCGTACCGTGCTAATTGTCTTTCTTCTCTCATTATCTCACAGTTGGGGACGAAGTTCAAGCACATGGAACAAGTAGCTATTGTTCTGTAAAGGAAGATTATATTATTTAAAATAGCAATGTAAAACTGCATGATGACTATGCATTAAAAAGGAAGGGTTTAGTCTGCAAAATTATGTCTGCCAGATGATTTACTGTTGTCTGAGCAAACAACCTGGCCATCTCATCTGTATACACAATAACATTATCTTTGAAAATAAGATAATCTGCTGCCTTTTCCCCTTGTTTTCTCTCAGGCATTCTGTGTATGCTCAGGACACAAAAGGGAGCTGAATTACACTTTCCCTGGTAACATAAGTGTTCCTTTTCTACCCTTCACATTCTTGACTTTATCATTTCCAAGCATAAGGATTCAAAAAGCAAATAGTCCAGTCCCTCAGCTTTACATACAACCATGTCATATGAATATGGTAAGCTGTGTTTTGAAGTTCTGTTTTATCAAACAAGAGTTTGCCCTACCACTCCGATTGGAACACTTGATGCTTCCAGAAATAACGTGTGTTAATATCCAGGAATAATGCAGTTGCTCAAGTGCCAACACTGACATTTATCTTAAGTTTTTCTTCAGCTTTCCTGTTGTTGAAAGCGTATATATTATATGCATGTATGTGGATAGATATTTAATTTCTAATCTCCTCCCTTCATTTTAGGTTAACTCAACTCTTCAGCTTCCTTGCTTATGGTGTGCTCTCCATTTTTTCCTAGTAGTCTTCTTCTCATCTGTCCCAGTCTTAATCCATCCTTCTTGAACACAAATATTCTCCTTCCTGAATGTAGTATTTATGGACATACAAAGAGACAGTCAAGAGATAGCTGAAGGATTAGAAAGTTATACCAATACTATACTGTCACCCCCTATAATACTGAGCACTGCTTTCTGAACAGCTAATGAGCTTCCTTCAACTCCCAACAAGAAGTTGAATGAATTATTAATCATAGATGGGAATGAAAAACTCTTGAAAAAGTTTAGAAAGGGGGAAAGTAGCAGTCAATGTATGTATTTTCAAAAAGGTTTGTATGGTTTTGTTATCATGGATACCTGCAAAATGGGAGTCAGTTGAGCATCAAGTCTCAAATTACTACAGTTTCATAACAACTCTTGTTTTATTCATGCAATATGTGCTCATCATAGTGAGCTCGTAAAAGATTATGCAAAGAACACATAGATTGCCTGCCTTTTAGTTACGTAACTGACTTACATCAACAAGTGGGACTACACATTAAAAAGGTAAATATGACACACAAGCCCTGGTTTCAGATCGAATTGCTGTTACCAAGCCATTCGTCTCAAGAAGGAGCAGATGGATCTGTTTGTTAACTCACTCTCCAATAATCACGAAAAGGGAGAATGGAGCCATTGCTGCAGTAAGTGAAAAATAACATGCATACCGAAATAAAAAGTATTCTTGTTTTTACACAGAATGTGTGTAATAAAGGTTGGAATTAAGACTTCCGAAGTATATGAATTCTAAAACAGAAGTCCTAAAGGCAAGCAAAAATTGAAGAGAACAGCATAATGAATGCCAATGACTAAATGCAACCATTTCTTTGAAACATCCTTCAGCTACAAACACACACTATTTCCAAAGCAGGATGAAATCTAGTTTTCTACATTCCACCATAAAATAAGCAGCAAAAATTAAAGACATTATGAAGCAATGATTTTCACTGGAGACTACTCAATGCGACCAGTGATTATTCAGAATCAAGTCCCATTCAAGCAGAACAGCTTCACGATAATTCTATATAGTTGTGCAATTCTAATCACTTCCACCTGCCATGGGAAAGGCACGATGGATTACCAGTTATCTCTTCACCTAAACTTTTGGAACTGAACAGGAAAAGGTCTCCCAGAAACACTGTAATTACACAAAAACTTAGTTGCCTCTGCACAGGGATTTTGTATTACTTTTGGGATGAAAGGACTTACAAGGTAGTGACTAATGGGTCATACTCTAACTGGAGGACAGTAACAAGTGAAGGACCACAGGGATCTATCCTGGAACTTGCCAAGTTTAGTGTCTTTATCAATGAGCTGGAGGACATGACGCACTATACTCTCATCAAGTTTATAGAGCACACCGAATTGGGGGACAGTCAATACACTTAAGGTCAGGGCTGCCATTCAGTGAAACCCACACAGACTGGAGGAATGGGCTCTTCAGCAACGACAGATGTAAAAACCTCAACCTGGAAAGAAGCAACCCTCTTCAAGGTTTCTGACTGGAGAGCAGTTCTGCAGAAAAGGCCCTGGGGGTCCTGGCACACGGGGATCTTAACGTAAGCCCACAGTGCACCTTGGCAGCAAAATAGGGCAACAGCACCCTGGGCTGTATTACTAGGAACACAGCCAGTAGATCAAGGGTAGTATTTATTCCACTCTAGCACTCCTTAGATGGCATCATGTACTGTATCTTGATTTGGATTCTTCTGTGCAAGGAAGCCGTTGATAAACTGGGATGAGTTCAGCACAGGGCCACTCGGCTCGTCAGGGGCTGGAGCACTCATCCTAGGAGCAGAGACTGCGGGACTGGAGCTTTTCCAGTCTGCAGAAGAGATGGCTTTGGGGGATATCTACCAGCAGTACTCACAAGGAGGTTATCAAGAAGATGGACCCAGGTTCTTCACAGTGGTGCATGGCAGTCTTGCAGTGGTGCAAGATGAGAGAATAATTATAAATTGAAAGAAGAGAGGTTCAGACTGGATATAAGTCCAGTGTGAGGACAGCCAAACAATGGAGCACGTTGCCTAGAGAGGCTATGCAGTCTCCATCCTTGGAGATTTTCAAGACCTGATTGGATAAAGCACTAAGCAACCTGGTCTGATCTCACATGTGGCCCTGCTTGGATGGAACCCGAGGTGTCTTCCAATATGGAGTATTCTATGATCCTATCATCCTTTATAAACCATGTGTTATTTTATATCCTCTTCCTGGAACTTTCCACAAAGGTAGATGAGAGGAGAGGTGTACATCACTTGCCTCTTCTTCGGTAAACCCGGTCTCCTTTCTCTTCTCCTACCACTAATGTTAAAAGACAGCAACTCCATCTGTAGATTAGAGCAATTAAGAAGAGAAGCAAAAGGCACTGCAAAAACAGCCAGATCTCTGTCTGATTGATTTGGAACTAAGAGCTGCATATTTACAAATAGCTAAAATCAGCTAAAGAACATTGTCTGTCTCTGAGGCCAAACATATGCACACACTTCTCTTCTCTTCCAAGACAGAGTGGCTGCATCCAAACTGTCCACTGAAAAAACCTCTACTGGTCCACACTATATTGACGCATTATCTAGGAGAATGCTAACTGGTATGGTCAAAATCCATGCCAGGAATTGTGTTAACAACTAAGCAGGGCCTTAGGCCAGTGCTTAAGCTGCTGCCATAGCCCTATTCTCTTTACTCAGACAGATCTCTCTAATGGCATCATTCACATATTTATCCACATAGACTACAATCGATCCAGCAATGAAGAAGAAGAAGTGAAGCTCAGGTTAAAAACAAATTAAAAAAAGAAAGAGAAGTGGTAAATACTGTCTTAAAGGATGATCATCGCAGCATCACATTTTCTATTCACCGACAGCTTTTAATAGTTTCATAACACTATGGGAAGCATTACTTTTAAAGAATGATTCACTTCATTCAGTTCATTTAACTATTACAATATATAGGTTTCATCTTAAATTTGCACCTCTGGAATACTGCCACGGTCTATTCACCTCTCCTGTTACACTCCCTATCACACCCAGTGAAATAATCCCAGAAATTTTTCCATCACATGTCCATCAGTACTCAGTTGCCACTAGACCAGTAATCCCATTTCCTGTATATCCTGCACTATGTGTGTCTTTCTTTACATAAGTCAACGTACCCTTGCAGCAGTCAGCCAGTTTCACAGAGCCTTTAAAACCAAATGTGCAAAAGCATCAACTATGTCCTTTCATTTCACCTTAATGAGGTGTCAATGAAAACACAACACGCAACTGGAATCAAAGAACTTTGTCCAGCTCCTGACAACCTCTTAAAGCAAATGTATTTGGCAGCAGTTTTCAACAGTATAATCCTTAACAAATGCCTTAACCTCAGCCACTAACATTTCGAGCTCCACATGACAGGTGTTTTTCAGGCAAACCTGGTGTGCTGGTATGGCATAAACAGGGACGGTGAGATGCTGCTAGGGAATAACACGACTTTACGCTGCTCGTTCTGAAAGGTCAGACTGGAATGCATTAGAAACGGAGGCAGAAGAAGCAACAACTAAATATTATTGCCTGTGTTATGCACAGAATCTCAACAAGCACAAGGAAAATACCAAAGTGCACTGGATGCTGAATTACTCAGGAAGGGTTCATTTGTGACACCCACACGGCAGGTGCTCAAGGCCTCAGAAGAGTGAGGTACCTTGCCAGGCACCATTTGTTACATATATCAGGATCATCTGCTAAAACCCTCTACCATCCATTTCATGACAGTGTGTTGTCCTTAGAGGAGCTTGGCCCACCAGAAAGCATTAAGGGGAAATAAACCGAGATAAGAAAAGAGCTGTTCCAGCCCACTACTGCACTGGTAAAGAGAACTGCTTGAATGCTCAGAGAGGTCTAACTAGTTCCTCAGCAGCTAAGCTCTACACTCTCACTTTGCTAGAGAATATATGGAAGTGTCATTATCTTTCCCATAAAATTATTATTCACATTAATATTCATTTATCAGAAACTTCTCTTTAACAGATGCTCATCACCAAGGTGGGATGACGCTCAGTACTGACTGGGGACCTTTGCAAAACCACAACCACATCACAGGCCTAGAAGTTTACATGTCCATATCTTCTGGTACTAACTGATGTGCTGGACACTACCCCTGCTGGTAAATCACTGTGGTCTGTTACTCCAGGATCAACAATTTAATGGGTTCTACTTAGTATCACTGCTAGGGAATGGAGTAAACTTTTTGCTGAGTCTCCACACTCCAAAAGAATGGTGTGTTTCACAGTCCCAGGCTTCTACCACTCTCTCAACCTTTTGTTTTGACTGAAGGAGTAACTACTGACAGACTATGGAGACAGACCATTTGATTTGGGCAGAAGCATCAGAGCGATGACTGCACAGCATTTTATAGGTGAGGAATTATAACAATACCCTACACCAACAGAGCACATCCAGCATGACTGTAGCTATGCCAAGAAGGCTATGCTTTGTATCACAACACAAGCCTCACCTATCTGTGAAATTCACTCAATTCTGTTGTTGTAACAACATTTACCCTAGCAGTTCCTGTTGGCCTCAGCAATTACACAACTTCAGAGTCTTAGCTGACACGGTTATGGCAGTAGATGTATTTACTGGAGACATACTCTGAGACACACCTAGAATAAAAAGAGAAATGAGAGTGCAATGTGGGGTAATCCAGACAATAGGGCCTAACACAGCAAATCAAGCAATGCTCACTGAGGTTCCAGTTCTGCAAGGTCATAAAAACATACCATCATACAATCATAGAATCACCTAGGTTGGAAGGGACCTTTAAGATCATCGAGTCCAACCGTTAACTTAGCACTGCCAAGTTACCACTAAACAATGTCCCCCAGCACCACATCTACAAGATGCTGGACTCTTCTTTGGAGAGCTGCATCTTAAATCTCCCTCAAGTTATGGGAGTTAAGGGATCCAACACCTTAAAGTATTAAACCTACATATTCAGAAATCTTACCTCAGAAGAAATTATGCCATTATCATTACATCTGTTTTCTTGGCTAACTTACCATGAATTTCTCTTCAATAAGCACTTGAGTAAGTGTTCTGGAGAGGGAAATCATGAATACTGACTGAGCTGTCAGACTGCAAAAGCTGTCCTAAAAGCATGAACACAAAGCTGTTAATTTACTGGTTTTGACATAAATAATAATCAGGTTAAGCATTAAAGTACATGAGGGATCAAAACAATATAATGACAGGCTATCAGAATAGTCACAGCCTTCCAAAGCTGCCTCCTAGATTGGAATATAGAGGCTGAAAGAATGAATAAATGTAAGTGGGTTTAATCGTTGTTCAGTGCTTTAATCCAAACAGAAGCTCCATATTTGAAAGGGAATTAGCCTTGGTGATGAAGACTTACAGTAGCCAGGAAGGGGTTTTTGTGTATGAGGAGGGATCAGTACAGCTGAAACCAATTATTTTACGTAAGGATAATAATGGTGAGAAGTCAAAAGTAGGCCAGATGGAAAAGGAAAGACCAAAACTAAGGAACGCCATCCTTATTAAAAGGTTAGTGAGAAAATGTCCCATGGCTTTGATGTCCTCAGGATTGACATGGTTCAGAGCTACTTGGGCAGATATGTCTTAAAATCAAAGGAATTATGAGGAGAAAAACATGCTGACTGTATCACCTTGCTGAGTAAAATATATGAAGACTTCTATTTGAATGGACTCTACTCTGTAAGACTAAAACAATAGCTCTATAAATGTCCACAAAATAACTACTACAAAAAAAAGAGAGGGAAAAGTCATGTTTGCAATTCCTAAATATTACACAAAACAGGGGAATTCAGTTTTAGGTCTCTTCAGTTTTGATGAGCCTTTTCACCTCTCCATTGCCCCTTGCTTGTCCATAACCTGGAAACTCCAGATTGAAGTGATCTGAAGGACCTGTCTTCAATTATATTAGATGAACAGAAGGTAGCAAATATCTATCAAAATTGGATCACATCATCCTAATCTGAAAGCTTTTTTTTGTAAGTTAACTTTCTTTGATGAGTTAACTCATATCCCATCAGAGACTGTGTAGATCTATCAATTAATTAATAATTAATAATTAAGCAGGAAGTCAAATGCTTGCCAAGTCCAGAGAGATGAGATTATTAATTAGATTAGATAATTATTAATTTACCAGGAAAACAGAGTGATTAATACAATAACTAAGGAAGACAGGGAAACAGAAATTATTAAAATTGAAGTAAGAAGCAGTGGTGAAATAAGATATATAGGGCTAGAAAATTACCAACAGAATTCTCAGAGTATCACTCCTATTTTCATATTTTCAAGTAATGAACTTAGTACAAAAAGGGAAAAGAGAGAAATGTGCCACTGAAATTTGGTGACAACACGTTAGGAAAACTTTGCCTATACAACAACATACCAGAATGGTGTAAAGGAAGAACTGAATGATGTTGAGCACTGGAGCCATAAATATGGGATGAAATGTAACAGGAAAGCATGCAAGGTTATACAGTTCGTGGCTAATAAGAATTATTATTCATTAGAAGCTGGTACATCTTATATTTGAAACTACATAAGAAGGAAAAAGCCTCAAACACATTATGTACTCACTGGAGGACTGTGAGACAGCGGCGTTATTTGGATATGACAACAGACAAATACGGAATGTGTAAGAGGGGCATTTCCAAGAGAGAACTGGGGAAAATATTACGAGTTGCACTCCTGTGGCAGGATCAATGACACTCTGCCAACCACTAATTAGGCGCAGGAAAGGGGTAGCAAAAAGATCAGGGGAAGACAGAGGCTTTTTACTTCTAATGAGTGAGCTGACACCACAACTTCCTAATGCAAGTAGTAGGATTAAACAAAATCTCTTGAATTCAGACACAATTAGGTTATATTATTGTTGAAGCAGGAGAGGATCGGATTCAATGAGTTGGAGATACATACCATTCCTGTGCTCCTAACCACTTTGGTGACAGCATGATCTATGGTTAAAGTTCAAGTATAAAAATCTACCAAAATAGCTGTGTGGAACTGTAGTAAAATATTCCAAAGCTTGCCGCCATATGGGCTTGTGTGGTTGGAGACTGGATTGAAATGGGGGGCAGTTCAGCTGAGGAAAGGGAACAGACAATATCAGAATAGGTTTTTTATATTTCTGTATATCTGCAGTGATAAATGGAATTGCATTTTATTGATTATCTGATCATAGGCTGTCAAACATATCTCCTGAGAAGCCCATCTGCTATGCTAGTCTTACGTTCTTCTGCGTGAGGATTCAAAACACAAAGTCACTATTGCACTGACACCGATTCACACAACAAAATAAAACAGCAGCTCTCTAGTAAGTACTGAATATTCTGGTGATTTCAACACACACCCAGTGCTGAACCCTCTCGGTCAGCTGCTGGAACAATAGTAAACGTCTGATAAAATCAGGAAGCTGGGGACCTTTTTTTTTTTTTCAGTTGTTCTGGCAAGAATTTTGGAGGCAAGTACACTGAAAAATCACATTTCTCTCTTATTTGGGCTTGATTTTATGTATATCAGGTCTATGGGGCTTTGAGCAACCTGGTCTAGTGGGAGGTGTCCCTGCCCATGACAGGGGGGTTGGAACTAGATGATCTTTAAGTCCATTCCAACCCAAACCATTCTATGATTCTATAGTGGTAGTGGATCCTTTGCAAGAGCCAGACTTGCAAATAAATTGAAAAAGATTATTTGTTTCAAAATTATTTGAGGGAAAATATTATTTATCAGATTTTAAAAGCTGTTGTTTGATTACAAATGGGAATATCCCTGTAACTTGCTTAAAGTTTCTCATTACCTGGAACTCCAGTTTGAATCTCCAGAGGATTCTAGCTGAAGAACTGATGGCCAACGAACACAGGGCATGCTATGTCTAACTGAACAACTTAACCCACCTTTATTCATTTGTCTTCATAAATAAAGGTCTCTATCTCACCTGAAGCTTTAATTTCAGAATTTAAACTCTGTCACTCTTGGAATATTGGGCCAGTGACCTAGACCACAATTCTGGCTCTCCAGGTTGACACAGAAGACTTAAGATTCAGATTCTGAGCCACACCATCTTAATAGAGCATGTTGTAACAGAAAAAGCAAGCCTGAAGGTTTGTATCTGTGTAGAGAGTTGTATGTTGACCATCAGAAAGAGACTGGTGGTCAAGAAATCCTGCTGGATTCTTAACATCTTTCTTAAGAGGACACTAGCACAAACTCAACTTAGATAACCAGCATAAGATGCTAAAGTTTAGTAAGAGAAAAGGTACTCCTTTCTGTCACTTAAGTCTCCTGGGTGAAGAGGAAAGGACAGAAATGAATGGTGGGAGAAAAACTGTGCTTTAAGTTTTAATGTTAAACTTTAAAGTTTTATGACTGAGCATTTTTTTTTCCTTTATCTTAGTTTTGTAAAACTTCCATGAGAAGATTAATTTAGGTAATGAACAAACTTGTTAAAAATATTGTCCTTTTCTGAATAACCCTTTTCACGACGCTTAATTTTCCAACCTTTCCGGGTTTGTTAGTTCAGATCTCGGCAAGACTGATTGAATGGTTTTGGTGATAAGTCCCTGCAGGACTGAGAAATGAATGTTTTTGGGTTTGATCTTTTTTACCCACTGACCTTCTAGGGGCAATTATGGAATTTTTGGATCTGACCTAGGATTTTTCTCTAGTGAAATCTAGTAGACTGTGTAACTGTTGGCAGTTTTAAGTGCCTTCAATCTAAACAGGCAGCCTCAGAACTGGTAAACTCTCTGTCTCACATGAAGGGAGACAATTTTTCAGTTTTGTATTTACTGGTCTCTCACACCATTTCTATCTGATGAAAATTAGTAAGAAAACTATGGTAATACAATTATGGCATAATTGCAGTCAAATTTCATGTTGGAAGAGACATTTTCTTCATTAGACGCAACACAAATAGATTTTAGGGACAACTGTGGGTTTTTTTGTTATACTGCTGGCCATAAAACTCTATAGTTGTTTTTTTTTTCCAAACACACAACACTCCAGTGCACGCTCTGAGTCTTCTCACTTTCTTTTCCCATTCTGATTAATGGTCTTATATTTATTTGACAGGAAATGAATGAAGAGTGAATATGAAGCAAGTCTACAAGGCCTTTTCAGCATGAGACAAGCTACAGAGCACTCAAGGACAAATAAATAAATGGAAATATGTTTTTATCACCCAATGCTCACATTCATAGTGAACCTCACTGCCACAGAACTTTGTGGAAGATGAAGTGTTGTGGTTTGAGGAACCCACAACAATTTATTGTTATTTAGACAATTATTCTATCACTCGATGACTTCTCTCCACCCGGAAAAGGGAATCAGGGAAAAAACAAGGAAATCTGAGGATTGAAATATAAACAGATTTAGTAGAATAAGACTAGATAATTAACATTAATAACACTAAAAAAACAGTATTGATCCCCATACCAATATAAAATATGCAAGGATTATAGTCAGTCCATTCTATCAGTCGGAAGCCGTGCACTCCCAGCAGTGGACAGCAAATGTTGGGCACTGCGAGCGCTACGGCTTTGGGAAGAAGGGAAGGGCTCAGGGGTCCGGCACTGGGGCAAGAAGTTCTCAGGATGGCCGCCATGAAGGGAGAGAGCACTTCACAGCAAACTTTCTAATTGCTATTGAATGTGACATTCATGGTATGAAACAATCCTGTTGGCCAGCTTGAGTTGAGTGCCCGGGTCTCGCTCCTCCTCATCCCTGCACCTGGCAAGCTCGAAAAGACCTTGACGCCCACACACCATAGCTGGCTATGAAGTAAATATTTTCACAAATTCAGACACCAGAGTTTTCTAAAAGTGCTGTTTTCCCAGGCATTAGAAGAGACTTTACTAAAAAGTAAAGTTACTGAAAGAGAAATTAGTCCTGTGTCACTCAAATCAGGACATGAATATTGACATGCATTCTAAAAAAGGTAGGACAACTTCACAAACATTATGTCTACCGGTGGCTATTAAAAAGAACAGTGTGGCTGCCTTCTCTCTCTGCATGCCGGAAATTGTTAGGCCAGAGAAAGAGACAATCCACACTCATCTTGCTCCTCATATTTTTTCCCCTAAGCATCCCCTGCTCACCACATCCAGGGACAAGATACCAGGCTTTTAGAGTTTTTAGAGATGCGCATGCGCAAGTTGATACTTTTCTTTTTACAAAACAGACGTTAAGGTAAATGTTCAACATGGAAATGTCAGAATTTATTTTCGTACCTGAGAATAACTAGTTTGCAGGAACTGGAAACCAATTCAATATAGATTTAGAAAACATTTTTACTGGCAGGAAATCACCTGTCCAAGAACTACTTCAGGGAGACAATCCTCATGTCCAACTACTTCTATATTAGAAACAAATGTTCTGTGGTATTGAAAGCATTTCATTACACAGCTCATACACCTTATCTAGAGGTAATTTCTAACAGATTCCCACTTGCTCTACAAACGTAAGTTTCTAGGCACTCACTTGCTTATCCCAAGAGGGATTTATAAGTGAACTAAAATCAGTTCAAACAAAATTCATTTTTCCATCACTTTACACCTCAGCAAACTGATACACACTAACTGTGACGAAGTTTAATGCAGACTGTTTACAACGTGTTGCACCTCTTTTCACATTTATGTATAAGGAATCAATCTCTCTCTTTTTAAGGAAAAAAATGTAGTTTGAGATCCAAAGTTTATAAACTGTTTCTTTCCTCAATAAGGTACGCACAAGAGAAACTCTAAGAACTGGCATAATGTGGCATTTAGTACTCATCTCTGGTCTTTCTGAAAAAAAACAGGCTACTTCAGCAGCCAAGTGCATATTATTTCCAAAAATATGTATGTACATTGCAGTATTAATAACGGTAAAATGCTGCAGAATGAATTATGGCTGCCCTGCTGCAGTTTTGCTATGATTTGAAAGGCCAATACAAAGCTCCAGAAGTTTCTGGTGAAATTGAGAACCACAGTATGTGTCCTGCATTTCTTCAGCACAAAGGGCTTTGGCCAAGCCAAAGGAAAGGAAAACAAACCTGGCCTAAGCTCCCTTCACACAGACGTAGTAGTTGACCTGCACAACCTCTAACTACTGCTTTTCAGAAGTTTTTTTAACACCTCAAAACGCATCCCTTGCAGGATCCAGTATCTTTTTTTGCACAAGGAAATTATTTCCTATCTATTGCGAACCCAAAATGAGTACCACTGGGCTTAAACAGCTCATGAGGTCAAAACAAACTGGTTTTAGAACAGCCTCAGAAACTGTGAGTTACTCCCAAGTAGAAAGCACGTTGTGTTCCTGCCCCAAATATTAACAGAAATGTTTCTATCAACAATCATCCGGCAATATTTTATGCCTGCACTTATGTTGTTCAAATAGTATATGTGCTTTGTAATTTCACAGTCCAAAAAGGCAAAAATCTCGGCCATTTTTCCTTAAGGGATATCTGACCTATCATCAGAAATCTATATTGGAAAGTGTATCTGGAAATGCTCAGTACCCAGCCATTCCCATTAGAGCTGATGTTTATAGAAGATATTTGAAAATCAAGGCCGATGACTCAAGTACATAAACATGGATTCTGGTTTTGACCCCAAGTGGGAGGTTATCTTTGCAGTCAGAAATGTGAAAACATTTTTTGTTTCTTTTTTTTTTCTCACAACTGAACTTAGATTCTGCCTGAAACTTGCAGTGAATTACTTCAGGGTTCATCTTGCAGTCGATACATTCACAGCTGGGAGTCATTCATTCAGACCATGATTAACATTCAGTTGATGCTAAGAGGGGTCTAAAACAAAAATGTTGGCTCAAATGAGGACTCAAAGCTTTAAAGAGACACCTTGGACTGGATTTACGCAGACAGGCCATCCTGGCAGCACACCTACATCATGGAGTGGAGCACAGTGATCCCTAAACTAGCAGAGATCCAAGACACAAGTTGACGAAGAAGGGGAGAGCGCAGCACGGATGTTACTTGCATTATGAGCTTTGCACGCTGCCAGGAGCAGAGCCGCCACACCAGGCCACTCAGCACTTTTCCATCCAGAATTCACAAGAGCTAATTTTACACCTCTAAATGTAAACACGCTTCAAGTCAAACAGAAAATCTCAGTTCAGGTGTCTCCTGCCAGTGTTATACCCCTCGATTTCTAAACCACTCTATTTCTGCTGTCTGGTGTTTTTAAAGCATCCCTTCCAGCCCTAAAAAGATGTGCAGAGCCGTAGCACAAACCAACAGTCCAGAGGCCCCTCTAGAACATTGAACTAGCCTGGGAAGAGCTATCTCATAAAAAAAAGTCCGAACTTGTCAGCATGTTCCAGACACATTTAGGACTTGATATCTATCAGCCTCACCAAAAGAAGTGTGGAATTGTGCCGCTGTTCAGGAAGCGAAGGATATCACCTGCACAAACCACAGCTAGAAGCAAGAGAAAGGAATGGTGAACTAAAAGAGACGCTGCTCACGAGGAAGAAATGGAAAGTTCGGGTCTCTAGGCTGTGGACTACTGAAAAAAGCAGACATGCTTTAGAAGGTTAATTCCAAGAGGGACAACCCTGTCTGAGGGTTCCCACATGCAAGAAGGTGCCCAACTGATTCATTAGTTGAATCAGATGAATAACACATCTTGGATTACCAGTTGTTGCAAATCCCCTCTTCTATCAGTGGCTCCTATTGGTGTCACTCTGTGGGATCTAGCTCTTCCCATGTACTGTATGAGGACTCCGCATGTTTAATTCACAGCCACGGATTTGATGGCTGAAGGGCACACCTGCTCCACACAGTGAAGATGACCTAAATGATCTTTAAGGTCCCTTCCAACCTAAACCATTCTATGATTCTATGATTCTATGATCCCAGAGCTGTCTCCAAAAAGACTGGCATGTCTCGCAGGGCAGGGAAGCACAGTGCAATCTTTTCCCGGATCCCAGAAAGAGCAGTCACAATAGCACCGAGTTAATGCCACCCAAGGTAAAAAACCCTGCCTCTCGGCAGGCATCAGAAGCTCAAACGCAGCATGAGGCTGATATAACTGAGGACCATCCAGTTGCTCTACTGCTGGTCACAGCTACGTCACATACTTCAGCTCTTCACTCCGCTCCAAGTTGCCCAACCCAACTGGTCACCTCTGGAATGCAGAGATGTTTGGTTTCCTTTTTGTCCTTCCCGGCAGCTTAACAAAAGACAGTTAACGACACAGAGGCAGTTGGAAAGAGAGGCTGGAGAGCAAAAACAAGGAGATGGAGCAAAGAAAGAAAGAAAGGCGAATATCTTAAACAGGCTTTGTCATTAAAGAAAATAGGCTTTTTAACGACATCATAAGATCACTGGAAGTCTTTGCATTGGCTGCAGAGGACCTTCAAATAGACTGTGCCTGAACAGCCTTGAAGTCAAGCTCTCAGCACTTCTCAACATTCAAGTCTGCAGTTAATTTCCATATCAATGTATCTAAAA
Source organism: Burhinus bistriatus (assembly GCA_013397275.1). Taxonomy (NCBI): domain Eukaryota; kingdom Metazoa; phylum Chordata; class Aves; order Charadriiformes; family Burhinidae; genus Burhinus; species Burhinus bistriatus. The sequence continues at coordinate 113,364 of VYXH01004193.1, forward strand.
ACCAAAAATGATGTGGCAAAGCCTCCACCATCTCCATGTCAATTTTAATGAAATGAAGATCGGCACAGTTATGACATAAAACCATAAACAGAGACAAATTATGTATAAACAGCACAACTAAAGGCTGATTGAAATGTTAAAGATCAGGAGTGGTAATATGTAATTAGGCATGATTGAATCACTTAAGGCTAACTGTTGGTGCATAGAATCTCAGAGGAATGGGCTGTAATTTTGCAGTTTATTGGTATTTATCTCACTAAATAGTTCCTGAATTTCAGTTTTAACGGAGAGGTTTTACCAGTAGTTACTGTTCCTGCAATAACAACATTCAAGCATTGTGTTTGGTCCAAAACCTCCAAATACCTGCTCCCCTTTCAAGTAATGAAACACAGAGTTCAAATTAGAATGTATTTTCTGAAGTCTTTGGAATGTATCTAGTATCTAATTATGTAAAAATGACCATTAATCATGGAATAAAACAGTTACATATAAACTTACAGCATTTTTAATGTTATGGAACTTCCCTTAGTAAAACTTCAATATGTAGTGGTTTTCTTTAGTTAAAGATGCTTAATTTTCTAATCTTCATGTGTTACTGCATCAGGTGAGCAAATAAAATTTTAAAAAAAGTGAAATGGTAGAGCTCTCTAGGACTTTTTTTGTTTGTTTTAACACATACAGCTTTAATATTCTTTGTATCTTTATTTCCTAAGCACAATTTCAGTTCCTGAGAAAACTTGGGACATTGGAAAGAACAAAGGGAAATGAGAATTAAGGCAACGATTTTACTCAGCAAGTCATTATTTGGAGTGCTGCAATTTTTTTAATTCCCAATGTAAAACATTCAGTCTGTAAAAATCAGGTTGCTTAGGCATCACAACTGATATTCCCAAAAACTACAGCAAAAAAATTAATTTGTATTATTAGTCCCAAGTGGTACCCATAATAAAAAATTAATATAAAGAAAGAATGAAAGCTCTAATAGGGGAATAAAAATGTACACATGCAGTATAATTCAACAGAGGATTTTGGACAATCAGGTAACATTGTCTCATGAGCATAAAATGTATTTTCTTGAAAAAAAAAGGTTCTTCTATCTCAAATTTTGCATAATGCTTTTATTTGAAAGCTTTCAGTATAAGTTGCTAAAGGGGATATTTACCCTAAAATATTATTGTATATGCTCTCTTTTTTGCTACGTGATCAGATTTTACAAAAACTATCCAAAACAAAAAAAGTTACACTATACACATCCGGCATCCATTACCAGTCATTATCACATCGATCATTTACAGAGGAATAGCTACATTTTCTGTCTGAAGTGCTGAGTGAATATGGGACCATTTAAACATCTGGAAAGTTACAACCTATTCCCATTGTAGATCATGGAAGGAAGTGGCCAATTCATCTAACCAGACTGGATAAACTTATGAATGGATTTTTTTCTGGTAATTCTATAAACACTGAAATATTATTTTAGCATCCATTAAGACAAAAAAGGGAAATTCCCACTTTTTGATTGCATTCATAGTACGATAACTGCAGAATTTCATTTATATTCTAAAAAGTCTTAGCAACCCAAAGGAATAAAATATATTCCTCCAAAAAAACATTACCTTAGATTCTGGAGAACAGTCATGGTCTACGGGAGAAATCCACATTCCCCTCAGCAAAGAAGATCAGTTTCCATCACTGGTCTCATGAAGCTGGAGTTGGACCCACTGAATTTCCTCACCTGAAGAAGGGACTTCTAGCTCTGAAGTTTAATACAGGATATTTAACAGCTGAAGACTTTTTAGCATTTCATCTCAATTACAGAACTTCCTTTTCATGGAAGTGTCCCATTGACGTGTTTTATTTTCAGAACATTTTCTTTCCTCTCCTCTTCAGAGCAACTGTGAGGAACAAACACTTGAAATCAACTAAGAACAGCACCAGAAATGCCTGTTTTCCTTTCAGATAGAAGGAATGTAACAATTTGAATTGCATTTTCCTGCTTAAATTACATATATCGTTCAAATTCAAAGTGTGGATTTATGCTATATTCAAGGGAATGCAGGAATAGCTATATTCACGGTGTGCTTCCTACCATACCAACCCTCCACCTCGTACGGATGCTTTTTCACAGCTGAGAAGCATTCTGCATGTGGGCGCTCCTCACGGTCTGGGTGGGCTTTTGGAAACAGGTCACTGACCACGAGAAAAACAAATCTGGTCCCAAGAAGTGCCTCTGAAAGGCCAGGTAGGTCTTGCTTGCTGGTCTCTCGAAGCAAAGTGTTTTGAAGAATTGCGTTCAACAGAGAGAGGGGCTCTCTAATGACAAGGCTAATCCTTCTCCTAGTTACTCTCAGAAAACATCTCCTTAAGGCGTTTTTGTCCTCTTCATTTTTGTCCTCTTCACACACCCTTTTCCAGCATACCGTTCAACTTTCTTTTTATCAAAAGCTCCTTTTTCAAGTAACTACACGAATCTGAGCAGTTCTCAGTGCTGGTCTATGTCCGTAGCTAGTTCTTCCAAATGATTCTGTCCATGTTTACATCCCTAATTTAGTAAGATAACTAACCCCATTTCACAGTAAAGTTGCATGTTTAAGAGATTGTATGATGTTGGTCCAAAGGCCACCAGCAAAGAGCAATGTTATGTTTACTCATGTCCCAGTCTTCTGCCATTCTTTTTATGCTATTTTAAAAGCATATACATAAAAACACTTACAGATCCATACTCAGGGTTGCTGGATGGTGACCAGAACATATATGTTTTGTTGCCTGGCATTCCCAGAGTCTTTGAAACATGTAGCTATTCATTGGATCTCTGGACTGGATTTTGTTGTTCACTACTGTTCACTGTTTATATAAATGCTTTTCCAACATATTGTCCATCTGTATTTTTTATCAGCTTCAGACTGCTAGGCTTCTGTTAATGCCTATAAAAAAACAAAAAACAAAAAACAAAAAAAAAAA
>VYXH01004193.1:116351-199355 GCA_013397275.1 Burhinus bistriatus
AAAAAAAAAAAAAAAAGAGATAAAGCCAATGTTTTTCTTCAGTACGCATGGCATCTCAGAAAATGAATTGTAGCACTGCACGTTATTAGATGTGCAGGTAATGATGTATTCCCCCTGCCAAACTCTTCACAGATAATAAAAATTACATGCTTGTTGCAGACACACTAATTATGTGCAGTTACGGACACAAAAAAAAAAAATTGAATCCCTTCCTGAGGTGCAGATTAGTTTGTATTGAATGCTGCCTTTGGCAAGGCGTTTGTGAATTTTATTTTAATTTTCTTAGCAGCAAATTAGAAATATATTTGAAAACTATTAAATTTGAAATACAGCCAGTGAAGCTGATGAATTAAATTGATAGTGGAGTTTCTCCACCATCTATTCCTGAGTGAAAGGAAGGAAATTATTTCTTTGGCTCACATAACGTGAGTTCAGTGTTTCATATAACAGGAGTATCTAGAGATGACAGACAAGACCAGGACTGTGCCAGCTGCTGCAGAAACATATGTAACTACAGTTTCTTTTCAACAGCTCAATAAAAAGTGACTTTGTATATACTATTTCCTTTATTATTAATAGCAAAGGAATGTCCAGGGAGAAAAAAAAAGCCATGGCTAGAACAGGACAGGCCTCTGTCAAGCCGAAACTTCCAAATAAGCCCTAAGAACTGTAGGCACACGGTCACAGGCTGTGAGCCGACTCCTATCCGGCCTCAGCACTGCAGAGGAGGTTGTATCGCCGATTCCTCCATGCAGCCTGCTGCCTCCAAAAGTCTGAGTTTCCAGGTTTCCACTCGGTTGCGCCAGATTTATTCAGCTGACAAAAGACATGTGTTTCTAATTGGTTTGTCCTAGATTTGGGATGTGGCATGGCACTGACAAAAAATCAGTTATAATCTTCAGAAGAATCCTTTTCAAGCTGTAAAAACGTTCAGAAACCGGATCAAACTAAGAACTCCCCTACCTTTTAAAAAGAAAGAGCTCTGCTGTACGTCTCAGAAATGCACAGCTTAATTAGGAGAAAAAAATGCCATGGACCTTTAGTTCAAGGGAATGTCCTCTGTGAGTGTACCTATTAGTAGCTGTAGCTAAAAGAACCAGAAAACAAAAGCAGAAGCACCATTAGAAGATGAAAAAATAGCCTTAATCGTCACCCATCTGGCGCTGAAAGATTCGTACCTCACATGAAAAAGGGGAAAGACTCACAGCCACACAAATTCATTGAGGAATGTTTCTGGCCTTTTTTTTGTGTCAAGGCAGCAGCTTGGATGCCTGGTCCGCAACCAAGGCCCGTGTCCTCAGCCCTGTACAGCAGGCAAACATGAAGCTAGCCCCTGCCCATCTAGTCTGGAGCATTCCCAAACTCCACCACTTCTGTACAACAACTCTCTCTCCGCGACAGAGCATCGTTCCCCAGCTTCCTTCTGGCAAAAGATGTTTTACAGATGATTCAAGACCTGGCATGTTGAATCCACACAAAGGGCACCAGAGCTCCAGCCAGGTAAGGAGGGGCAGCAGATGGAGCAGGACAGAAGAGATGACAACGCCGAAGTTTCAGCTTCATCTGGAGATGTATACATTATTGAAGACCCAACAGGTAACTCGGGCCCCGTGGGACACCATGCAGCCGTAGCAGCTTGTGTTCAGAAGCAAAACGGACACCTTCTCCATCTACATCCAGCTGGTAGCCAGCCTAGACTACTTAGGCTGTCCCAGGCTTGAGTCATGGGGATTTTTGTCTCTGAACTTGAGTCCCCCACAGCTTCCCATTCTGCAGCAAGAGGTGCAGAGAAAGGTCAGAACCATCTGCACTGCTGACGCCAGCTCATCCTCTGTTTCATGAACTCCCCTCTAAAAGATCAACTGTAGGAAACCAAGTCCAGCTACAGCGATGCGAAGGAAGATCTTGTTTTCATTCTTTCTGTTTTCAATAGAGCTCCTACCAGCAGCAACACTGCTGGAGCAGTCAGCTGAGAGAACAACATTCGTCCTTGTGCTCACCCACTCAGTTTAAAGGAAAAGAAACGTCTGTTACTCCTTTCTTTGCCTTGTGCATTTATGCAGGTTCATTGTTTTATTCTTTCCGTTACTACAGCTTCCTGCCCTCCATAAAAACCGTTGCTGGCAATGCCTGTAAGGCAGATCAGTCATTCTGGGCAGAAAGATTTCGTTTGCAATTCCCATTATCATACTCAGACAAAACAACAACAAAACTCTTAAAGATATATTCATTGCTAATTATACTTATTCTATAAACAGATTGTCATTTAGCACATCATTTAGATTACAAGAAAAAAGTAATGAGAAAGCGTCACACAGTCAATAAACAAAAACATACTTTAGGCTACATTACTGTAAACCACTTTCATCTACTGGAAGAGCGTTGAAGGAACCGGCAGTCCACAATCCAGTCAACTTCCAAACACAAATTAAACTTACAAAGTTCTTCTGGGGGAGAGTAGAATCACCATTTTCTAAGATGCTTTTCCTCCCTCCTGCTCTGAACTCCCTTGGTGCTTTGAACTTTTCTCTTTAAAGGACTCAAGCATAAGGGGAAGTTTCCATTACATGGAAGGGACAATGGCATGATTATTGTGAAAGCACTTTCAAAACACAGAAGGAAAAACATGTTAAAAAATAAAAACAAAGAACACTTCTTCTCTATTCCTTACTTCAGTTGGCTTAACCGCGTGTCCAAAATCTGTAGCCAGAACTACCTTTTGTTAATTGACTGTATCTCTGCAAACCTCCCCTGAGCCAAATACAAGGAAAGTGCTACAAAAGTACTAATATAACCAACACAATCAAAGTCAATATTCAAATATACTTTAAGCAAGCTGGTTTGGATAAACATTTTTTATGTCTTTGTTGGTACATAAGTGCAAATTGTCCAAGCTTATCCAGGCAAAGAAATCATATACGCTAGGGATTTATAAGAAGTTATATTGAGCAATACTTTTTCTAGCTAATCATTTGTTCCAGTCTTGCTTTTTAGGCATCTGAGTTGCCTTGCTTCACCTTGAATTTAATAAGCTACATATATAGCACTTTTGCTTGGTCAGATATCCTTCCCTCCCAGCCTTCTCTGTTTACTTTAACACAAGATAACTACCCTTATCAGAAAGGTACTAATGAGAACAAATATTAACTTATATTCTCTTTAAAACTGGGAGAGAATAAATCAAAAGAGATTTGCAGCATGACCCTGCAAACTAAGGTTTCAGAGATGAATGGGGAGTAAAAAACTGATAATAAATGTGGTGCATTTACAAACCTCTTAAAAGACCGTTAGAGCTAAGTAAGCCAGGGAATACAGTTTTGCTTCCACATCACACCGAGGCAAGATGAGAAAGTCCACATAAAAGATCTGTAGCAAGTTCCCATGATTTGCCACATATTTATGGACTACTAAGAAAGTAGATGATAAAAGGGATTAATTCCTGATTTACATATTCTACTAATAAAGTGGCAAGGTCTTATGGAACAAACACAACAGCTGCAAATTGTGTAATTACGTATCTGTATGCAAATTTGCAGACATCTCATAAATGTTGGAATACTATTTGCAATGCTAATTAAGTGCCTTTTATTGCCTCTGCATAATTCCTACATGTAATCCTGTGCCAGATGTCATTGTAGCTTGCAAAACCTTTATTGTCAGGTTAGCTGAGGTAGCACACATTAACGCTGCTCATAAAAATCCTATTTTTAATTAAATTACCTGCAGTGTCTCAATAATTTCTCGTTGTCTTCCTGTCCAGATCAGTTGATTTCTATTTTCAAATTGCACAACTGAATCACAATTTCCAAAAGCACGGCAGACTTTCTGCCCCACCTCGGCAATACTAAAATGAAAAATAAAGGAAAGAAAGACAGGAAAAGTAGCATCTCCAGAAGCCAGGATCAGTTCCTCACAGAAGTTGAAGTGGGAGCAGTACAGCGTCAAGAGAAAAGACAAACAAGGGATACTGATTTTGACAAATTTGAAAGTATCTCAGAGCAGAAAGAAGATACATGGAGATTGCAATCAACCAGTGACATCAGTGAATCTCTTCTTTGGGTTGTAACTATTATGTTCAATGTGTAAGTTGTAAGCCAGGACCGTGTTTCCTCCTTAAGCCATTCTTATGAAAGACCCAGTTTGAACAATGTCTTCCACATACATTTCTTGATCTCAGGTCGAATGACTGAGCAGGGAGGCCAAAGAAAAAACAATGGTGAGAAGAAACAAACAAGAAAATTGACTATTTCTTCCTCTGAAAAAGCAACTGTCAATTTGTTACTTTTAGTAGTACACTATCCAATAAAGTACAAATAGAGCAACAAAACAAGTACTTCACTTCTAACAATGTCTCGTTAAAACAAGCTTAGTAAAAACTTTATGATGTCCTCAATTTAGATCACTGTCCTACAACACTTAAAGCCATGAAGCAAGAGCAGACCTTTCCCAGGCAGCTACGGGAGTGCAACCATTTTAATGGCTTAGCTGGCCAATCTTTTCTGTCTGAAAAAAATTGTCTTCTGCAGCAGCAGGATACCCTTTCACGTGTTTTCTCATCCTGACCAGGCTGGATCAAAGACACTCATCAAAGACGTCAGCGTTGAGTGAGTAACAATGTACTCTACAGAAAGAATTTTACCCACAGTTCAGTGTGAGCCGTGAAATCAGACTCCTCCACAAAATAAATAAACATTATTATAGGCTTGTCACGAAGCTGAATCTTCCAAAATACCTGGTCATATGGCGTTTACTACACCATTTGCTGATGGAAGCACTTTTTGACAAACTATATAGAATTATGCTTGGCACAAACTACTCATAGTAGCCTATCTGGCTCAGCTCAGAATAAATCTGGGACTGTGGATCCAGCTCCAGCCTTTTTTTCCATCTTCCACTGCATGGTATTTTCCATCAAAATGACAACTTGTGAGATTTAGGACTATCAGTGTTAAATCAGAAAGGCTGCTGGGGTCAAATCCAACCGTAAATGATAACATCATCCAATTGTACTTCACGGGGAGGGTGGCTGGAGGCCTGTGTAACCCAAGTGGAAGAAAGGTGTTGTCAACAGAAACATTTTGAAGGACCTGGTAGAGAAAAGAATCTGCGATAAACTCTGCCAGATCAAAAGTTGCAATAAATTAGGGCTGGCGAACACGATCTAACAAGTTATTCATTCAGAACATTAAGGAAATCTACCTTGCTTTCATCTGACTGAGCACTGATTTTATAGACAAGCCTTATCTGACAATTATCCTTCATTGCCAGTTGGCTAGGAGCTTGCTATCTGAACTGGAAAACAGAAGGAGCACTCTAGAATTTAGACCATATGTGTGTCAGCTGTCCACAGGATTGGCCTTTTAGAAGAATTCAAGTCTCTCTGTGCCTTGGATTTGGAAATACTATCCTCCATTCATGGTTTAATGTGAGGATTAAAATACCCAAAAGATTCATGTGGTTACCACTGCTCCCTGTGCTTTTATTTCTTCCTGTTTTCCTGGCAGTCAGGTTTTATTTTGAAAGATTCTGAAAACCTAGGTTTTGTACTGCAGCAGACAGTATACAAATAATTGTTCCAGAACAATTCTAGTCTATACACTAATTCACTTCATGTTATCTACAATTAACCAAGAGGTAGCCACCACCTCAACTCCTCTAGACTTCCAAGAAATACGCCCCCTCAGAGGACAGGTAAAAATTATTCCTCTCGAATCCTGAGGAACGGAGTAGAAGAGGAAGTCAGAAATGGTCACTGAACTATCACTTCTAGATCTACTGCTATTAACCATTAGCACTAGGTTAGAGAATGGCATGGATCTCTAAAACAATGAATAAAGCACGAGTTGAAAATTAATCTGAGTTCTAAAAATGTTTGCATAACCACGGCATAGTGCTGTTTCTCAAAAATCTTTGCAAGATAAAAATTATGAAATGTGCGTGTACCAAATGCAAACAGTAGAATGTTACAGACTTGTGTTCTTGAAATTTGAGATGTTGACTTTTTTCTAATCTATCTTTATACTGTGATTTCTCATCTTATTTAACCGTGTGGTTATTAAATCTAACTAGTAATGATTTGAGCTGCTTAAATCAAGATGGAAATCATACAAAGAAAAATAAAAGATACTCAACCAACTTTTTAAAAACCCGTTCACGGTCTCTTCCATTTTTTTCCTATTTTTCTTTTCTTGACAGTCTTACTTATTTTTGTAATTTCTAGACTGATAGATCACAGATTTACCATTTCAGTCTGGATGTTTCCGACTGAAAATTCAGTCTCTCTACGGATTCCCATTACAGATATCCTGCTATTGGTTTACGTTAAAATGGTCAGTATATCAGCAAAACTCTCCTCCTTACTCTTTTTCAGTAACTATGCACACTACAGTTGTTTTCAAACAAGTGCACATGGCGCATATACAAATGATGTATCAAAGTAAATTGTTAGTAATAATAAACTATTGCAATTACAGTATCAACCTAAGTTTACAAAGCATGGTTTAAATGACAGCTACAAGTCTTCTGCATTCCAGAAAATCAAGTTACCTATTTGAGAGTGACCAAAATCCAAAATCTTGACTTAACTTGTAGGTAATAAAGTCTTAAATTATTGGTTCAATTGGAAATCATTGCCTGATCCTGATTCACTTACTTTCAGCCCCGTAAATTTTACTACTTCTTTGCCAAAAGTTCTATTATATGTTGTAATGCAGATAACATTAATATACTGTCTTTCAATATCATCCATGTGTTCGTTATCTAAGGAAAGGCTTTTGATCTTGCCAGCCATGTCATAGAGATTTTTGTATATGCACTGACTCTTTCCTCTTCATTTCCATCTGTAAAGTGAGACCAAACACCAAATTAAGGTAAATCAAAAATATTCCTTACACAGTAACTTTGTTTTCCTTACACAGTAATTTTGTTTCCAATAAAAGCAGCTACTGTTGGGCAGGAACAGTTGCAGCGAGTCTGAATGACCTGGGCACACACTCCTTGAGCTGTGGGAACAACTATTCTGGGGAGGTTCTGGTTCATCCCATAAAATAAAACAAAGCACTTTGAAACATTTGTTAAAATTAAAAAGGAGATATTGGATTATACTATCCGTTCTACCTTAAAAAATAAATTTAGATTATTTCAAATGAAGTTGAACTGTGAAACCAAAGGAGATATATCTTATTTTGACAAAATTGAACCGAAATACACAGGTTTTACCTATTCGTTTACTGGCCAAAAAATGAACAATTCAAGAGGCTGAAGTCAGCCTGAGCAGTTTTCATAAAGAAAAGCTTAATTCCTGAAAAAACTCATTGGGATTCCCATAAGTCCTATTACAAATTTGTGGGGTTTGAGAAGTTCATTTCTTTTATCACCTCTGAAAATGTCATCTGAAGTTGTCATAGGTGTGTTAAAAGATAACAGATATCACCAAAGCAATCTTGAGTGGCAGGGAATTTCAGAGTAGTAAGATCTAAACTTCAAATTAACTTTGGTTACAGCTCAGCTGCTTCCCAGCAAGCTGGCTCCAGGAACTCTTTGCTCCTTTGAGATCATGCCGTTCTATTTATTTCTTTTTCACAAGAAAAATTCCCATTTAGTGATCCTGCTAAAAGTATATCCAAGAAAATTTATCAATTATTAATAGCTAAGCTTCATACAATCCAATGATAAATCTAAGGGTTATTCAAATTGCTAGGATTACCACAAGCCAGCTGATAATACTTTGAGACTAGTCTTCCCTGCAGCAAGATTTCTGCACTTTTATTAAAAAGAGAAAAATATATTTTTGTAATACTTCATGAAAGGCTTGTATATGCAGTAGTCTGGCCATGCATAACAGTTTAGAAGCAGTGCTCCAGAAAGCAGGGAACTAGAATGGGAACTGAGAAGATACAGAAACTCGATAGCCATGCCTTCCACAAGATGTGAACTGATCTAACTTGTTTTTTCTGTAAAAAATAAAAATGAAAAAAATCCCAGGAGACACAAGTACAGATGAGCTTGAGAGCAGCTGAAAGGATGAACCTGAATGGTGAGTATAAGACTCCAGGAAGAAAGATCCTCTTGTAACATAATGATTTATTTATTTCCTGAAGGAAATTCTAAGGGGAAGCAGCAAAGATCTGTTGGATTAGCACACAATATCTGCATTTTAATGTAGACTTCTGTAGTACAATACTCAGAAATTCAGACAGACTTGCCCCAAAGCCCTACACAATAAAAACACCTGAAGACTCAGCAGTAACCTAGACATGGCCTCGTATTTGTGATGAAATACTGCGCACAGTATGAAGGCTGAGGATACATTCTTAATTTTCCAGCGAAGCCTGCAAAATTTCAAACTGAAAAAGGTAAGTTTAAGAGGAATTGGGATATGAATCAAGCTTTTTGAAATTTATCAAATACAGGTACCGCTTGGCCATTTTTATCTCCCACAAGAAGTACGCAAGATTAGGAACACAGATGTTTTAATACGGAAGTCACATAAGGCCAAGGAGACCCCTGGGATTTTTTTCAACTTTAAGACATGAAAAAGAAGTCACTGTATATGACTAAAAGTGAAAGAAACTCCCCAGCTGTTTTTTAAAAGCTTCCAAAAATAAACCTCAGACTCAGCCAATGTTAATAGGGTCAGAATTTCCATGCCAAGCAGCGATACCAAGGGGACTGAAGAAGAGAGATGTAGTTCTAATGTACTAATAATGACTTGTCTCCTTAGATTTTTATAAAATGTCAGGCATCCAGTTCTTCAGCCTCTGTGCCCGCATACTCGCAGGAGTCCTCTGCTGCGAGCAGGACAACTCGTATAGCAGAACCATGAGTAACAGAAGCACAAATGGAACTCTATGAGAATATATTATTTGCCAGCCATCTAGCCTTTCCTCGTCCCTATTTTCAACTGCACAGTACTCGAAGCTGTGGAACTGACAACCTTGTGCCGCAAGGCTCTGGAAAAGAGCACACTTGTGAAGTTTAGGAAAAATCTGACATAACCTTCCAATTTTGTTGTAAGGAAGTTATTTGCATTGTTTCATAAATCTGGTGCATGGCCTGGTCTCTCTGTAAGTCTGACAGATATCATGGCTTCATACTTTATGTCTCCTTTTTTCCTTCCATATTCCAGTGTGGCGAGTCCTGAAGTCTGTCAGTAGTTTCCTGCATATGTCATGGTAATTTTAAGCTCCTTTTGTTCAAATAAAAGAACTAAGATGAAAGACATATATAAAAAACATTTATCTTCCAGCTGAAAATACTGTTCAAATAATTCCTTAACTATCCTTGCACTTTATTCATTCTGGAAAGCAATTTTCTTCAGTTTGTTACCTAAGTGTGCGATACGGGAACAGGCTTTCCATTTACGCTTCTAATGGTTTCCAAGGAGATCTGACCCGCCATTCTTACAGCTCAAGGTCAAATAGTTTTGGTCTCAAAGTCTTTTGGCTCGTTAATTTGTTATTATGTTGAAGTCAAATCCATTATGGGATACAGGTAGAGATGCTTCTTTTGTTGTGCCTTTCAGCTTTCTCTTTACTTGTTTCGCTTTTGAGAGGAGAAGCCGCTTTTGAACCAGCTCTCTGCGTCAGTAAGAATCCCCGTCACTCAAAATAAGATTTGGGCTTTTTCAAATGCAGTTACCCCTGTGTTTATTGAGTGCATTAACACTGACATATCTTTACAATAATTATAAAAGAAAAGGCATCTCAGAATACAAACAGGTTGATTACGTCCCTCTCTGCAGTAGAGGTGACCTTAATCTTGTTACACACGTGTCCTGAAGGGAGTGAGAAAAATCTTGCTGATAAGTCTGAGCCTCTTCATACACACGTGTGACATGGCGCACCCACCTGCAAACAATCACCATCACTTCGTTCATGGACTAAAAATCACCTTCTGCTTCTCTTTCTCAAACAGAATATCATACCACTAATAAGAGAGTCAAAGTCAGTAGGTCCCCAAAGCTTACCAAGGCAAAGTAACATTTTCCCTGCCACCAAGCGCTACCTTAATAAGATTAACACTGTCTCTTGCTTCACCTGTACTGGTCCCACCCCTGTACACAGATTCTGATGCAGAGGACAATTAAGCAAGGGAAGGTCACTCTGCTAATTTCCACCCCCTTTGAATGAGGTTCAGACACAGTAGGAAACGTGTGCATTCTTGAGAATCCTGAAAACATTAAATCCCTCCCCAGACACTGTAACTGAACACTTGCAAATGTCCAAAAGCCGCTCAGTGTCTTAATATAATTAGAGCAATCTTGGTATCCTGGCTTCCTACAGCTGTTCCTTACCACTGCAAGTAACCTGTCTGAAAATTCAGCTCCTCGGTAGGAAGAGAAGACTGACAGATGGTGAATAAATTCAAGGCTAGTTTATTTTTATAACTGGAAAATAACTTTCAGACATCCTGGTGGTCTACAGATTGTTTCCAGGTCTTTTCTATTTTAATGAAATATAAAATATGGCTTGGATTCAGGATCGAGCAATTTAATTTTAGCCAAATTGCAGAGAAAAGTAAATGCCAGCTCTTATTCTAAACTTTAACCTTCTGAGCCACTGAGACATTTATCGTATGCAAAAATTATTGCAATAATAATAATACTTTCTGGTTTACAACTGATTTACCAGGAAATTAATATTTGGTTTTATGAACACATTTAGCAGATGGTACCTATTGTTGAAATTATCCCATAAAAGTACACGTATTTGGACATGGTTACAGTGTAATGCATGAGACACTTTTAAAGAGGTTGGTGTGGTTGGTTTTTCTTTATTTCTAACAAGTCATTTAAAGTCGATAGCATGCAACCTTGGAGTTAACTGTGGTGACTCCATAGCTACAGTAATTTCAAAATGATTGACTTAATCATTTTCCCTCATAAGGTGGAAAGAAAAGAGCAATATTAATGTAAATAACTTACACAGTTGTTAGAATTCTGGCCTGTCATTAGTTTCACCAAAATCACTGATAAACTGAATAGCTGTTACAAAAGCTAAAGAACAGAGTGGCGGTTTCTGACTTCACTGAAGTTAACACTAAACTTTCCTTTAGTTTCTGCAAAGCTTCAAGCTCATCTTCAAATAGAAGTCTTGAGGCTACGGAGCATCAAATCAATCCTGTATTCCCTAAAACTTTACATATTATTTAAGGACATTGCAGGAGCATATACACCATTAAATAGCGTCTTTGTCTGCAGTCCCAACAGCAGTCCTGGTGTTGACTTTGTTCTGTTTCCAAATCAACAGATACAAAAATTGGACCGGGTACTTGTAAGGTAACTGGCAACCTTGTCACCTTCGCAGGTGAAGAAAGACTAGAGAAATCACTTGTGTATTAGAAATGTCTAGAAGCCATCTATTTATTTCCATCAAGTAAAGCCAAGCGAAAGGTGGAAATCATTTTTAAGAACAACTTCACACTTCATTTAACGAAATCCTACCACTGAAAGAAATGGTTACAGAAACAATTGCTCAAGTCGATGTGATCCTATACACACCTGTCTGTAATCTGATCCTTTTTACACACACTAACTGCAACTTTATCAGAGATTTTCCAAGCGACATGACTAAAGCTAAGGTTCTCAAACCACTTAAAATTGGGCTGATTTTCAAAACTGGTGATTCTGCCATCCATTCTTCACGGCTTTTCCGCAGAAGTATCAAAGCAACTAGATGAAAACGTTTGTCCGATATAGTCAGAAAAAGACGACCTCTACGAACTACTGAGTGCCCAGCAGAGTGGAAAATCAAACTAACAAATCAGGTTTCTAAATCTAAATAAAAGAACTTGATCTTAGGCACAGACCCATGCCTCCTGATTTCTGACACTTAAATCTCATTCGAGGATTCTCCTCTGCTATAAGGAAAGGGATCCAGATACAGAAGGCAATTCAGATGTTATTTGGACTCTGTCTATACTAACCAGAAAGGGAACTTAATGAGACAGGTAGACGCTCCTAATTTCGGTGTCTCAACTGCCTAAAGTAAGTTGGATAAATTCAAACTAAGTTTGGAAAGTCTTGGGCACAATCTCTAAACTAGAAAAAGAAATTCACTTAAAGGTGTTGCACTTACGCAAATGCAGAAAGATCCCCAGCAGACTTCTAAAAGCCAATCTTAATTATAATTAGATGCAACGAAAAAAGTAACGTTCACTGTGTTTCAAAAAATGATGTATAAAGCAGAAAATCCCAATTAAGTCAGTCTATAAATTTGTGGCAATTTATTACAACTTCTCAATATAAAAGTGATGGATAAACCACTGAGAACCATTGACCTGGAAACCTGGAATCCTACGCTCTGAAGCGGTGACAGGCAGCCTGCTGAGAAGGTCGGGCAGGAGAACTGGCAGGAGCCCCGGCAGGTTTCTGATTAAAAAGTTCAGCTGGAACAGCGTCAAAACCTGAGCCACCAACACACAAACCACCGCTGGGAAGTTCTTTGGCGCGTTCTTATTTTTATATTTACATGACCCAATATTGCTTCTGGCTTATGGAAAATGGCACGCTACTTCAATTAGACAGGATGCATCACAAACCACAAGTAGTAATCTATCAGAGGAGCTTTTAAATCAACCTGGCCTCTCCTCAGGATAATTATTTGCAGACACACTTAGCTGCAAAGAGTATTCGAGCTGGGTGCACACAGGCTGACTTCACTGGATGTAGTGGTATCTCCAATTTCCTTAACAGGTTTTGGCAGTTTCTTACCAATTACTGACAAAGATGCCCGAGTGGTGGGCACCTAAGAGAAACCATCTTGTGACCAGGTGGCCACCTGACTCTGGACTGATTCTTCTGTAGCACACAGCGGTCCCTTGTCTGAGCACAAATCTAACAAAGTGCCTGTTTAGTTTCTGGTTTATCATCTTTGCCTGCACGTCCTCTGCAGCAGTTGAGGACTTGCTATATTTAGGTTCTCTCCTTAAAAAGCAACTCCATTTCGGTCCCAGGACCAGACTGATTTTCTGTGAGGCTCTAGAATATGCTTCTATTATCAACCACTGTATAGCTTGCAATTCTCACTTTCCCAGGATGTTTATGTGGAAATACTTATCCTTTTTTTAACTTTTTCAGGTGACTTGGGGAACAAAGGAACCTGCCTATACCTAGATTGCATTAGAGTGTGTCCTCCCTAGCAGTTCAAAAAAATACATGCTTAAATACAAACTCTGAGATCAGTATTCTAGGCACTTCACAGCACGAAAGACTTACATTCTGTTGTCATTAAAGCTTGGGTGTACACATTCTGCTTTCCTTTTTGTCCCTGAGGAAAAGCAGCTATTGTTTATCCCCTAAAACGAGAAAAACATTTGAAGACCTAGAATGATTGTCACACTACAGCACGGAAGAGGGCTGAATCATCCGTAGCGTATCAGGGAAAGTTTTGTCACTGGCTTCAACAGCTCAGGAATTTTCCATCTGATCACTTTATTTCCTCACTTACTTTAAACACAGTAATAAATGGCACAAACCACCGAGTGAACAAAGGCCCACTAAAATCAGCTGTGAAACTCCCAATGATTACACCGTGGCCTGATTTTGACACTTAAAACAACAATATGAAGTGAAGATTCAATCTTTCCTAGCCTCTGGTGAGCTAAGCCTAGACTCGAACAAGAAATACACCATAAAGTCGTATTCCCTATCAACTCCTGGAGGTAAGGCCCTTCAGCAAGGGTAATTTAGCACTGAAATTACATTGTCTTTTCTTGGAAATCTCTGTGATCTTCACCATCTGTTTCATGCAATAAATAGAGTTGTTGATTTGATGCTGTATCTTCTGTGTCAGAATAAAGGCCAGTTCCAATTTGCATCAAGCAGCAGAAAAAAAAAAGAAGTAATTATAAATTATAACGAAAACAAGCACATGCTTTTCCACATTTTAATGAAGCAAAGGTAGCTGCACTGGTTTACAGCTCCAATCAAATTCAGATCACGTTAGCTGGATTTTTCAGTTTCAGGCGAGTAAGGCTGTAGCAAGCAGGTATAGTAAGAGCTCTAATGAGTTTCCTCACCACATAAAAATTATCCGGCAAGCAGTACAAAGATCACTCGAATGAAAACAAATACTCAATAAAGCAGATAATTGACTGCAATCTTAGTTAATAAGATGGCCCCAAACTGCCCTGCAAAAATGCCAAAGCAACTAAATATAAATGTTTATCTTTGTTAGCAAAGAAAGAAAAACTTCTATAATGTTCTGGAGAACTTCTATACTGTTTTATGGAGTCTAAAGTACTTTAGAAATAATTAACTATTTTATGTTGCAGTTCCTGGCTTGAAGTTTTATTTCAGCTTTGAATCTGATGGTTTATGATCTAGAGTCCTTGTTATCCTCTGAACCTGTCAGCATCAGCTTTTATTTTCTCTGTCAACAGAGGACACTAAAATGGGAGGCTGATGGCTAACATTTTTTAAAAGGTCTAGTCACTGTTAGCTGAGGATATCCTCGGCTAAACTCACACACATGCGTGTGCACACATACATATTCACAATCACAGTCTAATGACAATACAGCAGATTTAATATATTTTTTTCATTATTATCGATCTCCCCCAGATCCTGAGATTAATGATCATGGAAGCAATCATTCAAACAAGATTCCCAGAATCTGTCTGTAGCCTAAGAAATAATTTTTAAAAAACAAATAAATAGAATACTCAAAAGTTCTTTCTACGGTGCTGTTTTAACGTCAGTCCCCATGGAAAAGTCTAGAATACCACACAGACAACAGAAATCCTCTGGCCAGCAAGGCACTGCACATCCTGGTGTGAATCCAGCCAATTCAGTGTTACTCTCTCCGTAACGTTAAACATTGAGCTTAAGTACTTTGCTTGACCAAGACAGAAATGGTCGACTGCTTAACCCTGTTGTCTTAGAAAGCACAGCGGAGGGAGTATCCAAAATGCTTTTTGAACCAGGTTGTGGGAATTGCTTACAAGGGACAGAATATTTAGTAGGTCTCCCTCATTATGTCCATTTTATGCTTCACCTTTCTGTTGAGTCCACCAATATGTGTGATGAGATAATGACAACAACTGTTTTTTGGAATAAAAGCTGTATTCAAACTATGCCAGCTCAATTCACAAATCCATATATAGTTAGTTTATAATGGATAGTTTTCTAAACGACATGAAGTAAGATATTGTAAAGAAGGAAGAAACAAATGGCCATTTTCTCCTTAGAAACATGTGAACATATTAGGGTCTCACTTTCTGCAATTGCTGATTCCACGTCCTCCCCGCTATTTCAGGAAGGATGCCATTATATGGAGCTGTTTTTAAATAGCACTGCTATTTTCAAAAAAAATCCTTCTAATGGCAGATTTTTGCAAGTGGGTTACTAATAACATAGCGGTTCCTCCTGGGAGTCTCAAAGCAACTGAGGGAAGGGAAACACCCTGGTCCCTTTGACTCTCCCACAGATCCAATTGCCCCAAACAGTTTCCCACAGCTTCTTCCCCGAATTAATTTTCTTTCTTACGAATACTCATAGGGTTAAGCATCGTCATGTTTGTTACCATAACTTCTCTATACAAATGAAAGCTCCTAGAAGGGGATTTAGGCAGATGCTGACAGATGAACTGCCGGTGAACTCTCAGCAGATTCAGCGATTTGGATGAGTATATTAACTTTGATCCTTATCTAGACTTTGTGCTTCTTGCTTCCTTACCCCATCAACAAACTTTCAGTCTTCCTTTCTTCGCAGTGACAATCCCCTGTTACCTTACCACACGCTGACCTGTCTAACTCCCTCCTGGATCTGCCACCTTAAAGGGAGAAGGTTGACAAGGAAGCTGCTATGGGGCAGCCAGAATTCCCTGCTTCAGCAGGTTTTCCATCCTCAAGGAAAACGATTCGGTGGGTTATTCTTCCATTTCATCCCCCCTCCACCTGATTTTGACCAGACAGCGTAAACCCACTGCTACATCTCCCTAGCCCCTCACCTCTAGGTTTTCGAACTGAACAACTAACACTTTGAGCATTAAACGATCCTTAAAATTGAAAAAGCAAAGACATGCCAGGCCTTCCAATCAGAACAGAAGCAAAGCAGGAAGCAAAGAAGAACAAACCACCAAGGCTCCCCAAGGGCTTCCTCTGTAGCCTTCCCTCTGCCACGGGGAAAGGACTGCACTATTTCAAATCACAGTTCAAGCCTATTTCTCTCAGAAAGCTAAAATCCAGAGATTCATCCTGATGACGATGATGAAGAATACTTATTTTGCTACATACGGTATGCCTGGCACTGTTAAACATCTAGAAAAAACTGGTCTCTTTCTGAAAAAACCTTTTCACACATTTGGAGCAGAAGGTAATCCATCAGTGTAATAGCAATGAAAAATACATGAGTTTAACTGCCTCGTTGCTGGCAATTTGAACTGAAACAACTCACAAGCATGACCCTCATGCATCTCCCGGCTTCTGCTGAAGGAGTGACAAGGAGGAACAAGATGTGAGATAACATACAAACAGATTCCCAGATGGACACTCCTATCAGTAAACTGCAATTTTTTCATGAATACACAACAAACTTAAGACAAAAAGGATCTTCTGGTACTGGCTGAAGGTGCATATTCCAGTTCCTTTCTTCTTTCTCTCACGGAGGCACTATGCCCATGATTACCTCCAAGCATCACAAAATTACACAATTTCATTTTCATTCTATGGCAGATTTCCACTGTCAGAAATCCCAGTAACGTAGAGTCAGACCTCTGTGTCAGATGACACCTGCATTCAGTTCTTGTCATTGATTTATTCTGTCATCTTGATGAAACCACTTAAATGCTCCTTGCCTCAGTTCCTCCTTCTACAAAGGGGAGATACTAATCCTTAATTCCAGGTAAGGTCTTTCACCAGCTGTTGCAAAAAAGCACTAGGTAATTAGCCGATATTACTACTAGGTCTTATTAATTCTTTTATATTATGTGTCTTTTTCTAAATTTAGATGGATTTTGGTAACTGTGCAAAAAATACACATTTCCTTGACGTAGTTCAGCCTCAGAGTAACTGATTTATGCCTCACACCTACCTCTAGAGTTTAATTTCAATATAAACTATGTCTGATACAACTGTACTTCCTTCATTAATAACAAATATCAGCAAATACATGGAAAAAAGTGTTCATTCTAGAGATAAAGCTATCATATTTCTAGCAAGCTTTCTTTCCTATGATCAGGAACAAAGAAGCTATAAAAAGTGGACAAATATTAACAACTGTGAACTCACTTCACAAATTTGAACTCTACGCCAATGCACAGAGGGGGCAAATTCTGAAGCCAAGAATCTTTGTGGTCTGCCCATCTGCCCCTTCTCTCAGGCTGGAACGAGAACCCAGTGGATTACAAAAGCAGATCTGCCCGACTTTTCCCAGGTATTTCTGCTAACATGTAGTCTTAATCTGCGTCATTTGTAATATTTCAACCGGTGCACAGATGGGATCTATTGGCATCTACACGAGCGCACCTATTGAGAAGAGAATTAAAATAGCAAGAGATCTAGAAGCCATTTGGCATGTTGCTGGTCTATCCTGCAATACTGTAAAGAAAAAAAAAAACCTGGAAAACATTCCTTTGTAAACGAATTAAAGGAATATGATACAGAGGCATAAAAAAAAAAAAACCCAAGAGCACATGATATTCCAAAGGAAGTAACATGAAATTATATCCCCAGCTGTGATAATATTAGTGTAGTGACCCATGACTACATACCCAGCTAACTGGAAGTTGTGAACCCAATGATTATACAGAAAAAGGTGCTGAACCAGAAAAAACAAAAGAGGAGGAGAAGGGGAGATAAAGTACTTTTAAAGCAAACTCAAAGACAATATTTATCAACCCACCTGCTATTTGTTTCTGTTAGACCTGTCAGTCAGTGATTTTAGATGAGAGATTGGAAGCAATAGCATATGTGTCTGCTGGTGGCAGCCACAAAATTATCATTCCAGAAAGCAGTATCTTGTGGGTAGGAGAGAATCAAGGGAAATGTTGTTGCCGAGACCTGAAAATGGAAATAAATGGGGACAATTTTCAGTTACTCTGCATGCAATCTTCCATGGCAAGAATGTTTCAAGGTGTTGAATGCTTAAAATGATACACATTAAAAGGGGCAAAAATTGGCGGAAAGTTGGCCCAAATCTCACACATCTTCTGGAAACCGTAATTTACGCACATCTTTCTCACTTCAATGTTACTGGAGGTACATAGAGGATGGGGTTCAGTGCAAGGGAAATTTAACTTCAGGTAGCTGTGCACTCCCTATATACCATCTCCTCTGTCCCCAGTGTAATTTATAGCAGCTTCAAGAAATTATCTAATTTTTGCTTCCTGTAATTCCCTATCAAGCAGAAAATTTCCATGCTGCAACATATTCGAACAGACACCATTTATATCAGAGCCTGGAAATGAAACCAGTATGTAACCCTTTTGTCACTTTTCTCAGTGCCATATTGCATAGGAAAAGTTCTCAGGGACCCAGTACACCGCACTAGTAAACCTCTTAAAGGAGTGTTATTCAAACTTCTAAATTCAGCATGCGAGAAGAAGAGTACACTAGTCATCATGTCACTTCACCAGGTAGAAAGATACAACAGCAATACCTGACATACTTCTTTATACAAAGATACTACAGATGCATTCCCACATGTCAGCGCCAATGTATGAAGGCACTATAGACAGTAGGTATTCGGGTACCGACTTTCTTTGTCTAAATAACTGGGAAGAATTTGTGCATATCACAAACCTGGCCTGGTGGACATCAGAACACTTCTATAATATAAATATTAAGTAAAGAATATTGGAAGAATAGGTTTATGCTTCGTCCCCCTTGCCCTTCCCCTACTCCCTGGATTAAGGGAAGTTTCTTTACGTCTCCTTGCATATATGGAGAGATATCCTGCTTCCTTAAAATCTTTGCCAGAACTGTTCAGTTCTGCAGACCTGGCTTTTATGCTAGGAGTACCAGTCTACTATAGTCCCACTGGGAAGTTTCATTGAAGTCTACAGTCAGGGGTACTACGATTTTTAAATTAAAAATCAGAAGTTTCGTTTACATATATTTGCTTTGCCAAACACTAATCAAATATTGAAACTAAGCATGGCAAAACAAACTTGATGCTCGTGGATACTACGTCCATTCTTTATGTAGCATACTGTGTCCTGAGCAGGAATGAATTTCTGCTCTGCGAGAAGTCCTGATAAAAGCCGTATTAACAACTACAAGCTAAATTATTACCCAATACATGGTTATTTCAGATCCTTAAACCTCTCCTGAGGGCAGGATTTCCTCAAAGTAAAGAACAGAGAGTGCAGATCAGTCACTGCCAAGGTGGCAAGGAAACCACATGTGACTTCAAGGCATGAGGGCAGAGGCAGGGGAAGGGCCAAGGACACCTGAGTCACCAGCCGAGTGAGGAGAACCACGTAAGGGAGACGCTGCAGAAAGAAAGGAGCAAGGAGCAGGGGAGGGGGGTTTCTCAGTAACTCACATCATTGAAGAAAAATGTTTATGGAAGAGTCCACAGGAGCAGCAGCAGATGGCTGAGCCTTGAGCAGAAACGGGGCTCCTATATCATGTACGAAGAAATGGTCTAGGGTGCCTTGAAAGACTTGGAGTTCATAAGAGCCTGAATGGTCTTTCTAATGTTTGTGTCCAAGAGATAGGATCTAACCTCCATGGACCATTTGTCATCTTGTTGAGAAGTACTGACTTCACATGTAGACTCAATGATTTCAGTAATTTCCTAATAACATCCTTTATACTTAAAATCCATCAGTTACACAGACATAGAGTTTAGGGCATCAGACAGGACCTCTGTGGCGGTCTGCTCTAAGCTCCTGGATTATACAGTCATATGGCTTAACCTGAATTTCTCTGTGAAGGAAAGCATAACATTTAGCGGGAAAAAAACCCCTTGAGTCCAAACTGCTACATTTCCATCAAGAGAGAACATCCTTAGTGCCATTTGTATGGCGCTACCATTGCTGTAAAAAATGTTTCACTGCGAGCAAAACATACACAATGCAGCCTTGAAAAAAAAGGCTATTTAACTTCATTGTTCCATACTTCTTTGTTCATTCATTCCTGGGTCAAGTGTATTTATTTTTAATATATGCACACAAGATGGAAGTCATTTTAATGCATTTAAAATTACTCATATTCTTAAGAAGGGCTAGAGGGATCTTGTAGACATAATTAACATTATAAGAACCAAGTGACAATGCTTGAGGGCATAATAGGAAACAATGTAAAAGAACTGCCACAACGCACAGCCCAAACAAAGCTACTCTATGGAATACAGTTTCTTTGAAATTGTGCAGGAGAACTATTTTTAGGTACAGTCCACCATAGGGAATGAACGAACAGAATGAATGAACAGAAAAAAAACCCTGCAGCTCCACTACCCTTAAAAAATAGATTTTCAATAAGCCTGGGTCCACTACCTGCTAACAGATTTTTTTACTATTTTACAATTATTTCTACCCAGCTGTTTTAGGAATTAAAATGCATTTTTCATCACACTGAAGATGGTCTCTAGGCCACTTGCCTGTCTGCAGCAAATTGAAGCTTGGAACCTCTAAAGTTGTTTAACTGGCAACTGCATAAAATAAATCAAATGAATCGACACTATTAGCAGTTAAAGTATGTGCAAGTAAAAACAAAGAATCTATTCTCCTGGAGGAGACATTTTGAGCTCCTTTTGGTACTGCACTACTTTTAGTCAAACTCTGTATGAGTTCAAGTTAACAGAAAACTGTAGAAAAACAATCAGTGATCATTTTATTAATAAATGTATACTCCTTTCCCCAATTTATAGTTCTTTATATACCAAAGATGAAATGGTATTGATACAAATTTTTTGGGGTCCCATCATCCAGGCAAACAAGAACTGAATCAGAAATGCCGGAGAACATATGGTATTCATACGACAGACAATGCACTAAAACGTCTGAAGTGAAATGTAAAATATTACTTTCAGAGGAAATAATTATGTACTATTTCAGGACTCTTAGAGAAACTTTTGACTTTTTGTTGCCACCAATAAGAAGAATAAGTCCTTCTTTGAAAGCTGAAGACAAAAGAAAAGTGGATGGATGGATTCTGGTAAGTTCAGTGGAGAAAAAAAAGCAAGGAAACAGAAGGTCAACACTTCAATCTGGTTCCTAAAAGACTCAGAAGAACCAATAAGCAATGGAGACTCATTCACATATGTTCCCTCATGGCCCAAGGTATGCACCTCACCTTCAGAGAGAGCATCTTTCTCCTGCTTCCCATTCTGCTGTCACAGACTTTAAACAGCCAGACTGGTCCAGGGCTATGAAAGAGCGAGAGCAAGGCTGGAGACTTCCAGGGACACTGACGAGGGAACTGCAGAAGCTGGAACAGCATCACTGCCGAACGATGAGCAAAAAAAGCATGCTCTGTCAATACAGGACAGGACAATGACTGAGAAAATCCAGGTTCCCTTTCTAGATGTGTAACAGATTTCCAGTGAAACCATGAACAATTACCAGATGTATCTCTGCACCTCAGGATCTCATCAGTAAGGTGGGGATAACACCTACACTTTGTTCTCTGTAAAGGAAAACGTCTATTCAGCATGTTTGCTATGCAGATGGAAGCCAGGCCAGATCTTAGCTTGGAATGTCTTTGTACTACAGTAATATAATAACCAAGTGCAAAAGATGTGTGAAGTTTCAAAATTAAATAGGCTCTCTCAGAGGATAACTGAAATAGCACAGCAGATATAAGGCAGAACAGTCTCCTTTATTAATTTGATTTTCTGCATAACAGCTTGAGTTGTCTGATGCCATACCATCATTTTTAAAGTAGAATTGCAATGCCACACAGACTGCAAATATATAGCAATATTCATGTTCTACGAACTCCTGCCATCCACATGAAGACCGTAATCCAGTTGCTTCTGCAAATTCAGTAATCAGACCACATGCATATGTAAGAAGCAGGGTACTGTTCAGTGCTCTGCCTGAATTAATTTTCCAATACACTGATTAGCTAGCTGAGTGCATAGTCAATAGTATGGTGATGAGTGTACTGTAAAATTTGATGAGGAACAGACTGTACTATTTTACTGCCTTTGTCATGGATATTGGGGAAAGACAGATTTTACATGAAGCTGTTTGGTAAAACTAGACCCCCTGAATATTATACGCATATAAAATGAGGTCATTTTCTTATTCTCGTGTAGTTTTGTAGTGGCTATTTGATAGGACAACCAGCAAAAGAATTACTTATTTCCAAAAGCAAAACAAAACTACAGATTGTTGAGAGTACTTCTGTAGATCTCACAGCCAAGCAGTAAAACTAATGTTACCAGGGCCTACAGACCTTTTGTTTTAGCAAAATACGTGCTGTTTCAGTGAAAAGTGTTTTCAGGTCACTCTGTGACTCAGGATTTTGCCGAACTGAGAAGTAAATCAACCAGGGAGTAAACAGGTTTCTACCACTCTGGGCAGCTTTTTTACCTGTACATGGAGCTGATGAGAGTCTGTGGGCTATCGTCCTGAAGGAAGATACTCCCTTCGCATCCTTACTTGGCTCCTTACAAAGTAGAGTGGACATCCCTGACAATATACAAGTAGGAAAAACTCATACGTCTACACCCCACCCTGGAGTTCTTGATTGCTCATTTCTTATCACTATGATGACATGAAAATTTAAAGGGTGACAGACACTATGAATCCTTACAGGAATATAATTTTAGATGAGTCTTCTTTTTAAAAAAAAAAAACCTCTGTTTATAAGGAGATGTAATATCTAAGCCTGTGATTGCTGGTTGAGACTAGAAACGCAACAAGTCAAGCCCTGCTACCAGAAAAGTTCCAATGAATGGAATGGTTGGTTGTTTGGGTTTTGGTTTTGGGGGTTTTTTTACCCTGATTTCTCATGAATAACCTTAAACAAAGAGCAGCAGCTCTGGATACATTACACTTTGTTTGCTTACCACATGCCATTTTATGTGGACACCTTGGTGCCACATCAGAAAGTCTACAGGCTTGTGAAAGGAAGGAAGGAAGGTAGCCAGGTGGTTTTTGCTTGCAACTATCTCCCATAGGTAAAGAATAAGGAGAGGTTGGCTGACAGGGGACCTTGGTAACAACCTTTCAAGTCTAAGTTAAAGGGACTAAATTAATCCCTTCTGATTTCCCTTTGCTGTGTGAAATTATGCAGTGGCAAGCAGATTCCAAATTTTATAATGCCCAGGACGTTAGTTAGCATTATACTCTTGCTACATTAGGCAGTAGAGTTGAAAAAAAGTGCTTAAATGTATATTTTAAAAAAAACATAATCTATTTTCCAGGAACTATATAGTAAATTGTACCTGCTTCACAAAATCTTTACTGTTTCCTCCTCTTCTGCTGCAAGATTATTTCCTAAATGTAATAGCTGAGATTTCAATACAATTATTTTTTCTTTATGATAACCTAAGATTCACTAATGTAAAAATGATACAGATCTTTCTTTTTATTGGGTAGTTAGTGAAAATTTTTACTACTTGCTCATCATTTCCAGTCCTAGCTTTTTTAACTGAATCATAGCACTATGAAGAAATGGGTCTAACTTTACCTATAAAATTCCAGAATCCTTTAATTAAAACCTGCTATTCTGGTGCCTGCTAGATACACAGGCCATGTTTCAACCTGGGAAAACACAAAGGAGCAGGAAAGATCTCCTCACTGGTTGATTAAATGACTGGAACAAGCTGACTTCACAAACGCAGATGGGTTTTTTCTGTCTTTCTGTTTTAGAAGAAAGGAGAGAAGGAAAAACCCAAAGATTTCACAGTCCCTTTGAATTTCAACATTCTCCAGTGTCACAGGCTTTCTTTGTCCTTTTACTTCTGAGCTGTAACAACTGCAGCAAAGACGGGGAAGGAGCAGGCGCCATGGGCTCATCTCTCATTTGGGTGGTATTCACCACCTCATGAACTTCCCTGCATGCTCAGGAGCTTTCTGGGACCTCAGAGATTTTCCCATTCTCTTTTTGGATGAAACTCAGACCATCTGCATTTTCACTCAATAATATTAGCAACCACATCACAGATGCGAACACGACAGTCAGGACATTCACCCAAAACACAGAGAACAAGGTTCATCACTGATCTAGCACAGACAAGGTGAGCACTCAGACTTGCTTTTCTCACATTTTACGCAAGTATCCTGCCTATTGGAATAGCTAGTGCTCTTTTATTTTAATAGAAAATCTGCAATCACGGAATCACAGAATTTTCAGAGTTGGGACCTCTAGAGAGGCAGGAATGCCTAGAGCACATTACTCAGGACTGCGTCCAGACGGGTCTGGAAAATCTCCAGAGAAGGGTAACCACTGGTTACAGGCCTCCAACTTGACACTGCTCCATGAATCACAACCCTCTGAGTTCTGTCACACAGCCAGCTCTCAGACCACCTTGCTGTCTCCTCATCTAGCCCACGCTTCCTCAGCTTCCTAATGAGGATGTTATGGGAGACAGTGTCAAAAGCCTTGCTGAAGTCAAGGTAGATGACATCTACTGCTCTCCCCTCATCCAGCCAACCCGTTATGGCATCATAGAAGGCTATCAGATTGGTCAAGCATGATTTACCCTTGGTAAATCTGTGTTGACCACTTCCAATAACTTCCTGTTCTTCAACGTGTTTGGAGATGACATCCAGAACGAGTTGCTCCATTACTTTCCCAGGGACAGAGGTGAGACTAACCAGCCTGTAGTTCCCTGGGTCCTCCTTCTAGCCCTTCTTGAAGATTGGAGCGATGGCTGCCTTCTTGCAGTCCTCAGGCACCTCTCCTGTTCCCCATGACCTTCCAAAGATGATGGAGAGTGGTCTAGCATAACATCTGCCAGCTCTCTCAGCACTCGCGGGTGCATCCTATCAGGGCCCATGGACTTACGGAGTGCAGCTTGGTCAAGAGGTCTCTAACCCGGTCCTGCAATAAACCTCAGAATTGCTTCTAAGAAAAGTGTATTAAGACATGGTATGATCTTGCAAAATAGCAAGAAATTTTCAACCAGGGGCCATCAATCACATTAGAATTCACACCTGTGTGCCAGCAAAATATTACCTCTGCTTGCTAAGAGAAGCTACTACCTTCATGCAAAAATGCATAATGCTTCTGCACCAGTTCCTTCTCTCTCTTTGTGGTAGGGTTAGGGGGGGAAGAACAGGAAAACTATAAATTTTACATGAGTTGATACATTCAAGCAAAGTATGGGAAAACCAGTGTTCATTAATACATCCAAAGACTGTTTAAATAAAGTTTTATTAAAGATGCATCAAATTCTGGACAACTTGTATCTAGCACATTTGGTCATACTTTTTTATTCTTGGATTACCATATTCATGGCAAGACTCTTCCATTAGTGCCAACATCAGCTTTATGTTCGATCACCTCTCCCATCCTGAATGGAAATCGCTACCGACTGAAACACCTGGTTAGAATCTGATTCTTTTTTAAGTCACAAAACGGCAGGTAGATAGTATAAAATAAATCTGGAAAATTGTGTTTGCCATAGTGGTAATTAGCACTTGTAAATGTCTTTGAAGAGAAAAATTGAAATTCTTAAATAAATTCATAGCAGCAGCGATTACAGCTATCTTCCACCCTAAATTCAATAAAAGTTAACTTCAAAATATAACCCCTGTATGACTGTGGACTTTATTTACTCCAATACAAATTTCAAAGGCAAAAGTGAAAGAAGTTAGAAGTCGAGGAGATGCTGCAATTACAATCTATCTTTTAATAGGAACAGATTTGGTTAAGCAGTAGTATTTGATGACATCAGAAAGCAATTAAGGAAAATTCACTTATCTATCATTTACACTTGCAGGTAAAAAATCAAACTTGTATCTGAATTGGTATCAAGAGATTTCAAATCATGGATGTCTGTTCATCAGGTTTTATCTATTTTAAAACTTATCTTTATCTATCATTCTCCTTCTTCAACTAATGAATAACCCAATTGTTTCACTGAAGATTTTAGAGCGTAGCATCTGGATTTTAATCACTTGTGCTTTGCTGACTGGAAGTTTTTATTCAACCATACAAAACGAATAACCTCTGTGGACTTAGAAAAACATATTTAAATTAAATAAAACTTACAATCAAAATAGTCTTGCTGGTTTAAAGCCTTGATTTAAACTAAATAAAATAATTGACCAATTGTTGAGCACTCTGGGACTTTGTTAGTTTAAAACATGTCTTATAGTGAAAAAAAGTCTTCTTACTTTGCTCAAAATCTGAATATGACTGTTCCAAACCTTGGAGAATATTCAATAGGTGTAAGGGTAGCAGCACCTGGCACAAGACCACAGTATTTACTGCATATATACATACTGGTTTTTAGCAAACTCAGAACTCTTTAAAAAAATCTTTCTTCCATTATCCCCATTTCATAAATGCAGGGAGAAATAAGGCATAGAAAGATCTAAGACACTGAATCGACATCTGATCTGGGAATATCCATCCTGTAGACATGTGTCCTAACCAAAGGCTGACCATTGCCAGTATATCCAATCCATGAGTTGGAATACAACATGAAGTGAACATCATTATCTTTACACAGGCACTACCAGGATTTTTAAAACTAGAAGAAGAAAATACTTTCTATTTCTCTGCTAACAAGTGTCCCGCAGATTAAAGATAAACAGAAGTCTATTAAGTCTATCTAGTTTTAACTACTCTAAATCTAATCTCTTCCCATCTTTCTCCCTCTTCAACTAAAGAATGACTCAACTCAGTGAGGATTTTACAGAGTGTAGCACTTGGATTTTAGATGCTCATATTTTCCTGAGTATACCATTTAGCACTCTACTGCATGACTGGCAATGGAGAGCAGAAATGAGTCAGTATGTCTAGTTTATCCTTCTGTTGCTCTGGTATCCTATATATAAACCATAAGTTCCTGCTCTTTGCTAGGGAGACACCATTACATCCAGTGTAGATATCATCCTACCACCCAAGGCAGAGTTTAAGGAAAGTCACCTTCTTTATGGCACCCTGTACAATTGAGCCCTTAGTTTCTTTCCCTATGTACAGATGGGCTTGATGTTTGCGAATAGGGAACAATGCTTAAAGAATATTTAACTTTTAAAGCATACTGAGCCTATGAATGAGAAAGTTTAGCAACATCTCTTATTACTTAATCAAGCAGGGACTTCTCTTTTAATAAAGAAGAGACTTCTTTGCTCTTCAGAAAATTGAAATATCTGTCTCAGTTTTCTCCTCTAAAATGAAGATGATGATTCTTTCCTGCAACAAAGAGCTACTGAGAGCATAATGGGATACTTCTCAAGCCTTAATAAAAAATGGCATGACTAGCTTCTGTAGAACTACTTGAATACATAAAACCTTGAAAACTGGTAGCAACGAGATAACTTTTGTTCACCACAACTTACATAAGATGAAGTCAGCTCAGCTGCACGTCCTAGCAGGCGCACACACGGTAACAGAAGGAATTTCTAATGTCCACAAAGTATCTGAAATTTTACACTGCTTTCCACATTAACCAAATTAAACTCTAGGCTGAGCAACATTTCTCTGCTAGAACCAAGCAAATTGCATTCTTTCACTTTGGTACGAAATTTACTCTATAATACAGAATAGTACTGTGCACGTAGTATTCTCATAAAATATGCCAGAACTGGATTCAATTAATTTCATTTAATTTAACTAAGTTAAGATAATCCACAGAAGCCCTAAACCTGCTATCATAATGGTATAAATCAGAATTTATTCTACTCAATTCAGGGAGCTGGCACAAAATCAAAATAAGTTAGATAAGAATCAGTTCTTTATTATTATTGAGAGTTTTATGACACACAGTCCAAACTAGTCTAAAGTAATACCAATTCTAAGTACTGGGCAGTGCTATAACTTTTTCACATTTATAGATCTATTCAGACCTGGGTATAATTTTCAGATGAGTACCCAACTGAGGAGCCATATTTTAGTGAAATAAAGCAAATAAAGCAAACTGTAATGTAATGTGTTAGCCACCTGCTTGTTGAGAAATTATAAATCACAATACTTACAAGAAAAATTAATTCCTTTACAGATGGTAACCTCTTCCAGTGAATGAGTGGGAAAGTTGAGATCTTGAGAGTCTATGCCTAAAAGCAAAATGAGGTAAATCCCCTTCATCTGTTCCTGTGCTGTGATAGGAAATACACAGGTATGTGTTTGGGAAGACCGCCTTGCATTGTTACAAACGTACTATTTTCCCCAGCTGGACAGACACTTTAACGCTATCTTGTAAGAACATATATTATTACAGAAGATGTTCTCTTCAGCTTTCTAAGTTGACATCTCAGAGCATTTAATAAATCAAGCCGTAACGGCAATGTCATTCCAGCCAGAAGTCATTCTTATGATTATTTCCATACTAAAATTTTTTGGTGAATAGGTATTTTCATTAGTTAGGGAAAGCAGCCAACAACTGTTAGGGAAATTAAATAAGGATACCTGAATGAGACATTTCCCAATGAAATCAATGTAGGAAACCATTCTGGTGGCTGGAGATCCTTGTGGTGAGGTAGAAAGTAAACTGCTTCAGACTGCAGGAGTTCTGGAAAGCTGGCACTATCCAGCAACTTGTGCAAATGTGAACATTTAACCTGCTGTTCCTAAAACTGACTCTGAGATTCATGCAGAGCAGAGTTGCCAAGTGACCACTGATGGCATTAAACACTTCTTTTCAAAAGAACATCACCGCTATGGGTAGATAAAAGAAACAGCAAGCCTGCAATAGCATCATCCAGCATCTCTCAGCAATAATAAATTTCAGTTACAGCATCACTCCAGCTCCTGATTACTGGTAGTGTGCTTCACACATGGCTTCAGTAACTAAGTTGTCTTTCTCTTGTGTATTTGCTTCAGTGAACCACAAAAACAAATAGGCTAGAAATTATAGAACAGTAAAATGCAACAATCTTGCTTTCATTTAAATCAATGAGAACAGATAGCCTAGTGGTACTTGGGAATACAAAGCCTCAATCCAGCTCCTTAATTTTAGTTTTTCACAGTAAAAGACAAAAACAAAAACCTTAATGTAAATTAAATTTTCCTGTTTAACAAAACAACTGATGACCATTTTGTTATCTTTGGTTGGATTCTCCTATGAGTCCTAGGTCAAAAGAGCTCCTTTTTTCCTCCAGTGTGGATTCTATCTCCCCCAGCTTAGAGAGCATCTCTTTCTTCTACCCAAGATCACATTTTCACAGAACTTGTAGGGACTTTGTATCTTTGAAAGACCTCAACGACTGTCAGATTAGACTGAAGATGAGAAATGGGATCATAATTTTTTAGGTCAGGAAGAAAAACAAATAAACTGTATGACTGAACATTTCTTAGCCCACTTGTTCACATTACAAACACACTAAATTTCTCCCAAGTACTTCTTCTCAATATCCAGACAAACTCATTTCCTTTGTTATCAGATTTTGTTGCTCAGTTGCCTTAAAGAGCGTTCCCATCTGGCATCATCCTCAGATTTCTTATTTAAATGGGAATACGTACACTTACAATACATGTTGCCAGCATCTATAGTAAGACGAATACTCTCCACTAACTGAATCTGAAACTATTATAGAAATCATCTTCTGAGAATTCTGAGTAAAATTTCATAATCTGTAAATCAAATGGCTATTTTTTTATCTGCCATTTTTTATCAATTATTTTGATCTTGAGGCTTGACTTGTTCAGTCAAGTAATAATTCAAATCAAGCCAACACTAAATGTCCCAAAGAAGTGTATCGGCATCGGGAATGTGCTTTTCATGTGTATCTCCCACTTTCCCCACGTATCATACCTCAGTTTGTACAACAGAGTGGTCTCAGAGAGCATTTGGATCCTTTCCAGTCCAATTAAATGAGGAGACAGAAGTCTAGAAGCACCCAGTGCACTCACACCCGTGGGACAGGCTTGAGTAAATTCGATCTAAGATTGCTGAAACGTGTATAGCGTAAACGTCAGATCCTCAAGATCAATTCTTCTGCTCTACAGACCTGCTTCTATCACATTGCTCTACTTGCTGCTGTAGACCATCCCAATCACATAGAGTAATACTCTGGACAGAACTACGGGCAACCAACTTCAGAGAGTTGACCGTAATTTGTGTGTAGAAAACTTTCTGTCTAGGCAGGAAACAAATCTTTTCAGTGATCCATTGTCACAGGTACCTCTGCCAGGAACGGAGTTTATCAGAAATGCATTGAGCACAGAAGGCTGCAAGGACTCTGTCGTTGAATACAATGGATTTCGGATCAAGGCTTTAAAAGTTAAGAGCACACAAGCATCCACTTGTGCATACAAAGTTCTCTGCAGGCCTGACAATTTAGCCATACAATCACACTGATGACTTCTCTGACAGATTTGATGCTTCTACCATAAACCATTTTTGATTAGTGGGACTAGACATTACAGCCCACAGACAAAGGGATCTATTACAATTAGGGAGGGGTAAATTATTAGCATTTCATATTCTGAAAGCAATCTTCGTACAGTGCTGTTTTAGCTCTCAGTACAATCTTTTCCACAGGCATCAGATATTGGAATTTTAATGCCTAATAAATTCTGTGAAATATAGCAGCGCTCTGCAATATGCAAGCTTTAGACAACCGATGTATTTAGACTGGCTGGCCACTTCCCCGCGTTTCCCACCCGTCCGGCTCATCGCACAGAAACGGGAGTGGAATACCAACCAAGGCAGATAACTGAAAACACTTGCGAGTCTTACAACACACTGCCGAACGCTCAGAATACCTTCGCAGTTTGATCAGCCTGCCTTCAGACGTGCATGAGAACAGAACGCCGCAGCCCCGCAGGCAGCCAGTACAGGATGAACCCACTATCAAAGCAAGGATTATTACGGGAGCTCCTCAAGCACGAATGCTGCCGTGTTCTTTGGATACTGCTGCTAGAGTTTTGCACCATCCTGGATGTCAGCAGAGCTATCTGAGGTGCAAATCAATTTAGGGTCTGGCTTTAGTCACCCGATTTTCTTTCAAGTAATTGATCTTACATCTGTGTACTTACTTCTACTTACAGAGACAGGATGAATTTCTAAATCTACATTTAATCCATGCAAAATTATCCCCTAAGGTCTGTGAATACTTGGAGAATGTTTTACAACTCCCTGCAACTTTGGCTTTAATGTTAAAACAAGATTGATGCTGCATGCCTCCTTGCAAAACAGCAGCATCAGCCAACTATGCAAAAATGCTCACTTATGGAAAATGCAATAATTATTAATGCAATTTCTAGCCATCACCAATTTCTTCTGCAGTCCCCAGTAATATGGAATATGAAGCCTTTTCTTGATGTTACTGCAGATCTCTCCTCACATAAACTCTTATCATCTGTCACTGGTGAAAAATGCACAAGCAGGAAAAGATAATGCAAATACTAAAACGCTGTCAGTTAAAATGCTTGAGAGTGCATGCTTCGGGATGATGAAAAAGCCCTTTTGTATTGAAACTTAAGTGGTAATGCTCTAACTGGAACAAGAACAGTATTTTTAATCCGTGCTTGAAAGATCAAATTAAATCTGCTGCAGTCAACCTTGGTAGGGCTGTATCTATCAGAGACAACCTTTTTTTTTTTTTTTTTTACAAGAAAACCACAAGTCCAAAGCTACTGGATACTCATTTGTCTGAGTTTCTGCAGACATTCTGGGAGCTAGGGCAATCATTTCTAGCTCAAAAGAACATCCCAAAATACTAGGAGATCAAGAGAAAAAAAGATCTCTTGATACACATTCCATGATTTTCTTGAATAGAGTCAGATTTCAACAACATAATTTCAAAAACAAGCTAGTCACAAGTTCACAGTACTTTTACGATAATGTATCAGTGCATTATCTTACATCTTTCAGTTAGTTACAGTTCTTCCAGCAACATCACTACAGTATTTCTGGCACCATGGTTGTTTCCACTACAAATTCCCTATTTTACAGGCATTAAAACTCAAGTATTTGGAATTGCATAAGCTTGAAACTTATTCTACAAGCCGTCAACTCAAACGCAATATATATTTTTTCCTCCCAAAAAATTTAATTTAAATTGGTTCCACCATTTTCCTTTATACAATCTAGAGAAGGGCATGAAATGAACATTTGACAGCTACTAAGAAAACACGTGTTCTCAGAGAAGCCAAAGAAATCACAGCACTTAATTCACCAGCTGCTAGCTGTTTACTGCAATCTGCTTTTAAATACAGTAGCAAAAACATGAAATATGTATTATTTTTGCTTTACAAAACAATTACTGAAGATATTATACTAAGCATCATTCAACTTTCCTGAGGTAGTAAAAAGAAGTACCTGAATTCTAACATTTTTATGCATCTTCAATATATGTAAAGCATCTGCCGAATACAAAGGCAAATATACCAATAATTCCAATGAGTTAAAAGAAGTGTGAAAAAAATGCAGAATTATAGTACATATCAGGAATTGAGATGTTCATAGCAGCCTGGTGTTCAAACCCCTCTGAAGTTAAAACCCAACTTCCTTAAAATTCTCAGCTAACAATGCTGGGGAAGATCACATGAAAAGACAAGGGCCAAAAAAAAAGAGAAAGGAAGACAAAAGAGAGTGAACCATATAAGAATAATCAGAAAGTAGGACCTGCTTCAAAAAGAGTGAGCTAGCCCCAAAGAGGACACAGAGAGCCCAGCAGAGGCCAAGGCCATCGATCTCTCAGTGACTAAGAAAGTTTCTCTCCATTCTTGCTGTTCCTGACATTATAAGATCAATATTTTCCTCATCAGATCCAAGCAACAAAGATTATTCATGCTGTGGAGAGACAAAAAAATTATTTTTTTTCTGCTGGCATTTAAAGAAACTGGGGGAAATGTACAAAAAGCCTGATCCATTGACCACTTAAGTCAATAGGAAGAGTTCCATTTGAGGTCCAGAGTGGTTTGCCACTTTGGGTGTGCAAGATGAAATTTGTCATGTCTAGACAGATAATTGACTTTTTAGATTACAGCTATCATGTGTTTTCATATCAACCTTACCATCTGCAACAAGGAAAACCTGAAAAGTCTCATAATAGATATATACCATTTCTTTACATCTTTTCATTCTTCCTGTTGCTCAGATACAGAAATCCAAATGACCTTAGCATGCCCAGTACTTGATGAAAGGCATTTTAAAGCAACAAAAAAGTTTATTAGAGGTACTTTAGCTCTTGATATAGCCAAGTTATTCTTGTTCCTTTGAAAAGAAATGCTATGACTAAGACATCGTTTACAACACCATAATGGTAACCTGTCGCTTAGATCTTAACTCTGTGACACATGCAGAGTGTCACACAATGGAACACACTGAATTTGCGAACAGCATTAGTCATCCTTACCTCTGATTCTGCTTTTTCTAGCAAAAACCTTTTAACGCAGAAGTTGTCTCTCAGTTCTCTTACTAAGAATATAATCAAATAATTAAAATTCTCTTTCAAAATTCCAGTCTCGTTACATCCGTATGTGATGTATGTCTCTTTGGACCATTTCTAAATCCAACGTCATTAACACAGCAAAATGATTACTAGAATGTCTAAAAGCATGTGGGGAGTTATTTTTGAAGCTTGAAGAATAGGGCTACATTTCAGAAAAAACTGCAAGCATTTCACTGAAACAGTATTTGTCATCATAAAACCATCAAAAACTTCAGAGAGTGCACTATGTATAAAGAGCGGAGCAAGAACACTGCACTGAAAAATTAATGAAAGTGAAACAGATTGTTTTATTTCTAATTAGGAACCGTGGTTGGCTAGAACAGGAAAGTTTCACTGATGATTCACTACAGGGAATTCTGCTACAGTGCTTTTTTTGGAAATATTTCTAAGATCAAGGATGTAATACCCTGGAAATTAATAGAACAGGAAAAGAGGAAAGGAAAGGTTTCAGTGGCTCTTCACACAAAAGGCCGACGGTAAAAAAAAAAAAAAAAAAAGCCCATGTGGGTTATTAAATCATTGCTTGGTGAAAGTGCAGTATTATAAATGTTATAAAGCACAGGGAATATAGTCATTCTGTTCAGATTTAACTAATTTGCTTTGTATTCTGGGGGAAACAATACTTGATACAGACTGTCAATATGTTTTATTGAAGGTTTTGCCCTGGGACTTCAGGTAAGGTAAATTCACTAGAAGGAGGGAAAAGGAATTCTAACTTCTCTGGCCAAGACCTACAGATAAAACAGTTTTCCAAAAGCAAGTTACGCCATCCAGGACTGGAGCTGGCTGGAGTAATCTGACTTTGAAGGCATACAGTGTAGATGACTACATCTGAGCCAGTCGTTCAAGTCTTCCTTTCTATGACATGAAGAGGCACAACACATCAGACCTAACCTAGACATCCTAGGACAAGGATGAGACGCGTGCCGTGCCAAGGCCTATAGTAGCTAGCAAAAATGTAGAAGTATTCATCAATATACACAGATTAGCACCATTCCTCATGTCCACAAAAAAGAAATGAGATCACTCCACACGCTTCAAAGAGCCTTCCTGTAATATTCTTCACAAACAGCCCTGTACAGTATATCCGAAGCTGTTTCTTATCTCATTGTACCCTGAGGGCCTGAAAAAAAAAGCAAACAAAAGCTGCTGAAAAACTCCCATTGGTTTCTGAAATAACAGGATGCAACTCCTAATCATCAGTTCTGAAGCATGATGAAGGAGAAGAACCTGCACACAGAGATGTGACAGCTATCAGCTAGCATCTTCAGTAGAGAAAGAAAGCTGTTTGCATTTATCGAGTTCTTCCAAGGATATCAGTGCATGAGTTTACAAAGGACAAGTAAACTACAGAGCTACGTTAAGACATAGGTATCTAGCAAATCAATAGCAGAGTCAGAAATCTAACTCAAGAGAAATATCTCATTTCCTTTCCCATGACCACTGATTTATAACAGCATAGGCAGTTGCAGAATAGTTTCTGAAACTACATGAAAATATGTGTTGTGAGGGATGACTGTCAAGCTCATAGAATCTAGATACATGAATCAAAAATCCTTCCCCCACCATCTATAACACTGCTTAATTTACAACTGTAAAGTGCTTTGAGACCCTTGCATGAAAGTATAGGGAAAAATAAAATACTCTTGTTTCTAAGTTTATCATCAGTATGAAACAAAATAGCTATTTCAAAGCCATACTGGGAATGCATTATTTTAATTTTGACTGCTTTGACATTGTGCTGTGTTTCCATTTTAGAGTCTTTACGGGATTTAACATATTCTCTATTTATAAGGCTATGCTTTCAGGTTAGTAACAATATGAGATAACAGACTTCTTAGAATTGCTGTGGAGAAGGGAAAGGATTAAATCTGGCTGCTGGTTTTATATCTCAGCAAGGATAGAGAAAGTGAAGAAAAAGAAATTGCAAGGCTCTTCCATCCTTTCTGCGGAGTGATGCTTCTTACAGAAAAGTAGAGTTTCTGGGTGCTCATCTCTACTAAATTGAAGCCATATCATTGCAGCCTTCATTTTAATTCCTAACAAGGACAAAATAAAAGAGAAGTTAGCAAAATGAGAATTTAAACTCAAATATTTCCTTTGGTTTTGAGGCCAAGAAGTTTCTGAAGTTTATTTCTCTTTCTTTCATAGAAGAGAATTTAGAGCTCAGACACACTGACTGGAATGGAAGAGTAATCAGTCAGAAAGAACAAATAAATTTTGTGTCTGCCTCTGTTAGTGGGGAAAATAATTGAAAGCATGACTGCTTATGCGGTTCCTCTACAACTTCAAAAGTGCACAAAATCACAGAAAAGGGAATGCCATCTGTTTGTTGTTAGGGTCATGTCTTTTATTTTCCTACTTATACTCCCACTGAAAGCAATGAGAAGTTTTCAATCCTCCATAATGAAAATGACATAACTTTATTTTCTCTCCTATATTCAGGTTACAGTAGGCTTTATTATGCATCTTCCTCTCCTCCTGAGTAAGTTTAAGTCTTTGTTAACTAGCACCTTTGAACATTATCTATAAAATAGAACAAAAGTGGCAAAAAATGGTCACCACCTTGTAAGAGAAGGAATGTGATCATAAGGAGAAATCGTGGACCTCCCTCAGGTCTGAATGTTTGCATTGAGAAGATTATTAAAAGCAAAGCCACTGCAATAACACACAATGCACCCTTGGCATAATGAAAGCAAGATGGAAAAATGTGTTGGTGAGAAGGGCAGCTTTGAAGCAGCTGCAGCCCAAGCTCTATAATAATATCCGAAGGAGGATATGCTGGTAATGGAAGTGTGCCTTGTCTAACTTCAACTATTCATCTCAAGGGGCGATTTACAAGGTGATAAAAGGTTCCAAGCTGCAAAAGGTACTTTAGGCAGTTAAAAAGCAGCTTTTTATGATCATTTCTTCTGTACAGTACACGTTGTTTCATTAATCAAATGCTTATTCTATTAAAACACCAACTCTTTTAGCTGGTGGGACAACAAGTTTTACTACCTTGAAATGGCATTAAAAGCCACAGACTTCCCAGCTAAGCCTTTGTAATGATTCTAACACAGCCCAAGTGTGGCTGTCTCTAGCGGGACACCTGAATGGCATGTCTGCCTTGCTTCGCTCCTTGGCAAGTTTCTTGGTGTGCTTCAGTTCTCAAGGCCATGTCGCCCTTTCCAAGCAAGAAAGCACGCAGGGCACACGTGTCCTCCCTAAACCAGAGCAAAACAGGCGGCTCACATCAAATCTGACTCTGTCAGCATTAAATTGCTCATTAAACGAGCACTAAAAGACAAGCACAGCCGTAGCAAAGGGAAAGCTCCCACTCACAAAGAACACCATTGCAATGATTTAAAAATACCAGCTTTTTCATCTCGTAGAGGCCTGAAATCCAACGCTCACAAGGAGACTTGTAGATCTGGGGACCTGGTGTGTGAACCAAAATAAATAAATAAACATTTTAAAAACCTTTGGTCAACTCTCCTTTTAGTCCTAGAAAGAGCCTTCCCAAATCAAGGGTGCCACAGACCACCAGCTAGGACACTCCTTTGGTTTTCTACTCCCTAAATCATCGGATTACTAAAGAAAGGAAAGTGATTCTGTATTTTGTAAATCTAGCCCCAAAATCAAAAGCGTTTAGATTCCTACACCCTCTTCCACCAAAGAAATCATTAAGTGCAACTCAACTAGGCAGACAAAACTCCAGTACAGTCTCCCAATCATACTCATAAACTTTTCAGTTGACTTAGGCACGGAAAATATCATCTATGCTAAGCAGGAAAGTAGAAAAAAACAGCAGAAACTTGGGAGTCCACATAGTTGGACTCAGCGGGAGGGAGGGGATGGGGAAAAGACCTGGTTGTTTATTTGCACAGCAACCACAGTGACCAACAGGCAATTTAAGCTCGCATTTTAATTAACTTAAAATGCTAAAATAGTAACTATACCAATAAAGAACAAAAAATGAATCATGATAATACAGCAGCTGCCAGGGGCTTATAAGTCTAAATCCACATGGAATTAACTTTAAACAAAATCAGTGTAGAGACATTATAAAATACACACTGGTAAAGTAATTTAAATTTACCAATTACCCACGGCATGTTTCAGAGATACTGCTGAAGTTCAGGTTGTTTTGCTAAAGTGCACAACCAAAATCCGGTAAATGCTTGTGCAGGTTAAAAATAAGTAAAAATAAATATGTTTCAGAAAACATATCACAGTAGCATTAATACAATGTAAAGGAATGAACATTAGATATTTAAATATTCCGCTATGTTAAATACCAAATCAACATCCTAACAAAGACAAACAGATTTTTCTATTTAGATAAACAAAAATAGCGACCAACATTTTCTTGTTACTCTGTGAAGTGATAGTTTCAATATCAGTACGGAACAATCACGCCTTATTATGCCTTATTACAAGTTCAGATCAACCTTTGGTGGGTGGACTATCAACAACGTTTCAACCAAAACTACTGTGGGAAAGCTACACTTACTATTACCTTAGCTTTGGAGAATCTTTTTGCAGTTTGTAAATGACTATTTTGCACTGTTGTCTGACAATATAGCAGGAGACGCGCATTAAAACATGCCATTCATCACTCTGTGTCACTTGCTTAATTTGCGTGTGAAAGCAATCTGTGTCACAGTAAGAGGCAAGGTGTCATAGCTGCTGCTCAGGATTCAAAAGGATTAACTATTATACCACGGGGACGTGGTTACGAGGGAATTCTTTCAAAAGCACAACTAGTAGCTGAAAAAAATACACTATTTTAATACAAACTGATACAACTCTAAAGGCGCTTGGCCAGATACAGGGTGCAGAGCCTGACCTAGACAAGCCTTGATGAAACTAAGTGGCTCCAGTACCCATCAAAATGACCAGCCAGCAGATCAGTTTTCCTGCCTGCACGATGTACCCAACCTCCCCTTTCAGCTGACGAGGAGTGGTGGAGCCATTATGGGAGGCAGCTCTCTTCCCTCAGCCCAGTCAGTACATCCAGCTACCCTTAAGGCCGCAGCCTTTTGCTGCCAGCTACAGCTCCTCCTGATTTCTCTACAGCATAGTTGTCCTGGTCTGAGCAACACAGGACTAATTTATCTTCTAATGCTTGGGAAAACTGCACTTTTAGAAGACTCTAGTGTCTGAATCTGTGAAAATATTTACTTCATGGCCAGCTATGGTGCGTGGGCGTCAAAGTCTCAGTGTTTTCGAGCTCGCCAGGTGCAGGGATGAGGAGGAGCGAGACCTGAGCACTTGACCCAAGCTGGCCAACAGGATTATTTCGTACCATGAACGTCACATTCAATATAAATTAGAAAGTTTGCTGAGGGGTTCTCTCTCTCCCTTGATGGCTGCCAGCCT
The DNA here is from genome assembly GCA_013397275.1 of Burhinus bistriatus. Classification (NCBI taxonomy): domain Eukaryota; kingdom Metazoa; phylum Chordata; class Aves; order Charadriiformes; family Burhinidae; genus Burhinus; species Burhinus bistriatus. Next base: position 155,183 of record VYXH01004193.1, read on the forward strand.
GAGAACTTCTTGCCCCAGTGCTGGACCCCTGAGCCCTTCCCTTCCTCCTGCAGTGTCTGACATTTGCTGTCCACTGCTGGGTGTGCACAGCGTCCTATGGATAGAATTGGCTCAACACAATCCTTGTATATTTTATATTGGTATCAGGATCAATATTGTTTCTTTAGTGTAATTAATGTTAATTATCCGGTCTTATTCTACTAAATCTGTTTATATTTCAACCCCCGGGTTTCCTTGGTATTTCCTGATTCCCCTTCCTGGGTGGGGAGGGGACACCAGGTGATAGAATAATTGTCTAAACGACAATAAATTGTTGTGGGTTTCTCAAACCATAACAATAGTACAGTGGAAATTCTCACCAGCTCCCTCCATAGCCAGACACACAGCCTTGGACATCGAAGATACAGCATAGACCTTTCTGCACACTCTCCTGGAGACCCAAAAAATGACAGATGCACTCAGGAGCGCAAGAAGTTGTTAATTTCTGGCCATGTTTCAAACCACAAGTCACTCTGAATTTTCTGGAAAGCAGAACAGAAAACACCGGTAGATCACTTTCGCTCATTGAACACTAGCTGTTACCTTAGGTAGGCTTTCCTCTTACTACTCACATATTTGCAAGGAACTCCTTACCAAACTCTACGCACCATGAGTATTCAGTTGGCTGTCAAATGTTCCAGCTAGACTTCTCATGGACAAGGTTCATTACACAGTAGGAAACGTGGAGAGAGTTTGACGTTTATCCCCACCTCTCAGACCACTAGCCACAGCTGTCTCCACTTTCCAAATCACTTTTGCAGAGGTACAACTGAAGCAGAAAGCGCAGTCACTGGGACCTCCAGCAGAAGCCCTCTCAAATAAAGTCCTAGAACCACAGCAGAGCTACCTCATCTCTCGTGGCTTTGGGGAACCCTTGGCTAGCTTGAATAAATACCACCACTGAAAAGTCTAGGAAGAAGAATAGAAGAACATTCAACCAAATACTGGCAGTATCTACTTTGCAAGGGGCAAGAGAGGCAATTTAAGTTCATATGTCTGGCCCTTTTAAGCGTATCAGTCATATAGTGCTTTCAGAAAGTTTCAACACTTCAGCTGCCCCTTGAACCTTGGGTTTCAAAGGTAGATGCCCATTTTGGAAATGTCACCCAAAATATTCCCCTTATCCCACATGTTTTATTTTTCGGAAGAGTCTATAAGGTTGGGTTGCTATCTGAAAGCAGCTGTTCTGTATTATTTGTAAAAATAAAGAAATAAACAAACTCTTTCCTAAAGAAAATTTGGTATTTTTTTCTTATGTTGTCCTGAGAAATACTTCACAATAAAAACTTAGAAGTAAAATTTTTCACACACTTCCTCTTGATCAATTATTAGGAAAGAAGACAGAGTTAAAAATAAGTGTCTAACCCAGTTTCTCCTAGCCCTTGCTGTATATGCTTTTGCATGCACAAGGTACCAGTTGCAGGGATCTGGAAGGAGCTGACTGCTTATATTCATGTTTAAAATCAATTTTCACATGAAATACATGAGATCAGCCAAAGAAAATGTTTAGTAGGATTAAAATAATCATTTACATTTACATTTCGCCAACCTGTTAACAACTGCACTAGCTAAATGGTAAAAAAATACCTGTTATTTCTGCAGAGTCAACAGTTCTTTGTTTTCTCAGGAATGCTTTAGAGCCATAAATTGTGTCTAGTTTTTGCCCAGGTACACAAATGGCAAAAGGCTACCGCATAGCAAATTACAGACTCATTGCTTTCAATTCCTCTTCTACTTTTGTACTGCCAGTAACTCGGGCAGCAAAGCCGACACAAATCTATCTTTGAGACTCAAATATGGTCATAGCTTCTAATTAAATGTAAGCTAAATTAATCCCACTGAATCACTCTTTGATATAAACATAATATAAGGGGAAATTATAAGCTCAGACTGTTTTACTATGGTTCCTAATTGGTTCATGTAAAGTGAAAAAACAGAAAGCAGAAGTGTCTCCTCTTTGTAACAAACTTACAAAATACCATCGATGGAACTTGTTCCTAGATCCTTCACATCCAGTCTCAGCAGAAGCTGAGAAGAATATCTGAGACACAATTCAAAATCCATTCACGTTCCAATCATACGTTCATGACCTTCTGCTCAAACTGGAAAGTTCAGTACACCACAAGTGAAGTTGCAGAGCCGGCAAGCCGGCAGGGCCGTTTTTTGTTTTTCTCATTAATCAGCAGGCTGGCCGCATCCTGACTCACCCCACTAACCCCTTGAAACTTTTTTATTTGTAAAGGGATAATTCTTAAAATATTTCTCAATGAGGGTAATTATCTCCACTTTCTACATGTAATTAAACCAAGGAACAGAAGAGCTAAGTGACCGCCAGAGGTCATACAAAAAGCCAAGAAGAAAATACGGTGGCTTTCCTCTGAAGGAGCTGCTTAAATGTTAAAAAATATATGAGCTGAAGGAGAGAACACAAAAATTCCAGGCAGAAAAAACCAAAACAATAAGCAAAGTAATGATTTATGATTTGGCAGTAGTCAGTCCATGACAGAAAACTTGTCTCTTTTACCCTCATGGTACTTAGGATAAAATACAAAATAATTCAGTGCCAGTCTCCTTGAAAAATCGAGCACTAGAAAAGCCCCGAGTGCAAAATTATCTAGCAGATGATAAATTTGCTACAACAAGTACAATGGCATGAAAAATCAGAAGTCCTGTGAGCAAAAAGTTCACCTTTTGTCCACACTTCCTACACCTAAACTTCTATGATTTTTAATCAGAATTTCTTAATATGACATTAGTATGCAATTAAGTTCTGGTTTTCACTATATGAGATTCTCAAAAACACAACAACATTCTTCTCTGGGAGCTGAAAGTAATTTGTTTAAATCTTGTGGTAAGATTGCATTTCTTCTGAAAAATACCTTGAATAAACTCTCATACTGAATATGATTCTGGATTAGATGCCCTTGAATTTATCAGATATTATAACAGATATAAGCTAGCTGGTATATACGCTACAGTATCTACAGAAATTTCATCATATACATTCCTAGGAAGTAAACAGCTAACCAGACATTATGCCTAAAATGGATTTTCCTATTTTAGGAGACAATTCATAACTGACTTTAACTTTTATCTTATGCCAGAAAACACCAGAAACATGTCAGAAACAACGCTATCATGACTAGCTACATTGCTACTCCTAATTAGTAACTTCATGAAATTCACTAAATGGACAAAGTGATGGAAGACTGGGAATCTTGCACCACAACTCCTTTTCAGATGGCTACCCTCCCTACGGGACTGAGGGGAAGAGGAGGAGGGGATGGAGGATGTCCTCAGTCACCTTTGCTCCTACCTTCATACACCGAGCACCCACCATCCTTCTAAGAAAGTAATGGGAAATGCCAAAATGCGCTTCCCTCCCCATGGCAGACTGCTGCGGAGGGGCACTTCTGGTGCCTTCTCCATTTCTCACCCAGCTGCTCGGCTCCCCGGCGCTCCAGGACCCGCACCTTCCTACCAGTCAGCCTTGTGACCTATTCCAAGCCACAGACAGTGGTTTCATTTTTCACAAAGAATTTCAGAAGCTGGAGCTTTAACTCTGTATCAGAATGAAAAAAGATTTGAAGTAGCAAAATTCTCCACAAAACGGAACGCCCTTTCTCTCCCTTACTGCACTTGAGATGCAAGAAAAGGCTCTCTTCAGAGAAGGAGCAAGAAGACGGGATCAGTCCTACCGTGCCCTACAGCCACCCACTGCAGAGGAGACTCAGACTGGCACTGACCTTTTCAGCTGTTCCAGAAGTGAGGACGTTGGAGTGAGCTGGAGGTTCAGAGATTAAAAGACCACCCATTCCTACAAGATGAATCAGACCAGCAGGTAACAAGAATCTGGGGAAGTGGAGTCCAAGCTTTAAACAGCCTAAAAAGTTCCTTTCAGTGGAAAATATAATGGCTTAACAACCCTAACAAGTAAACAATACAAGCACTGTGTTCACTTTTACACATCCATACGTCATTCCCAATGGTCAGCAATGTCATACCCAAGTGGAACAGAATTTCTAGTCACCATCTCTACCTGCATCACTGTGACATACTCAAAAGGAAAAAGCACGATAATGACATTACAAAACTAAAAAGAACTTAGCCAACTGTCCTTAATGATTTTTTTATTCGTACCTCAGGAAGAATTAATTGAGCTTTCTGTGAATTTAAGGAAGCTAAAATACTAAGCAGAGAAAATTACCACTGCATATATGGCAATAATTTCAAGATCACTTCCACTGCTAAATATACTCTTATCCTTATCATGCACACCCTGGTTACATAGTAAGTCTCACAGTAATGGACACTTTCATTCTGCCTGTACAGGTATTGACTAAATTTGTGAAGAAAAGAAAGCTCAATAACCAAATATATCTCCTCCTGCCCTCACTGAGACATGTTCTGGGCTTTCATAATGAACATGTTGCTTAAATGATTAGACTGTCACTTCTCCCAAAAGATTTGAGGCACTTTTATTGAACTTATTTCTCTAAGTTTGAAAAAGCATTGTAAAATGACTTTCTGGCTCATCAAGTTGTTTTGATAATGGCCAAGGTATTGACCTGACTTAAAGAAAATAGCTTGTGTCTACACAGTGATGAAGAGAATGGTAGAATGCAGGAGAGCTATGCGAATGTGGGTATTGTCAGAACGGATCTAACTCCAGCCCCAGGTCCCATCTCTGACAGTGGTTAGCCTTGGATATGTGCTTTATTTTTCTCCAAAACTCCATCAGAGACAGACACATGGTGAGCTGTCACAGACAGAAATCTCACCCTACTGACTGAAACAGACTTGAAACTTTGAATGGGAATCATTTCCAAACACTGCTTTTCTAAGGCTTGCCTATCATTTTGGGTATTCTTATCAATAAACACTCAGCCTCCTGCAAATTTATGAGAACTTTTTTTGGTTTAGGAGGTTTTTGTTTGGTTTTTTTTTTAATGGAAGCAATAATTTTCTCCCACTGCCACTACCATATCACTTCTTTCCCCAAGAAAATGGAAGTATTTCACCTAAAGCATTTTTTAATTCCTTTTTTGGGAGAACCTTTATTATTTCATTGTGTGAACCGACACAAATGTGAAACTATCACAAGTTCATTTACACATTTGTTACACCATTCCACCTTTGTTCAGGCTACATAGACTCTGTCTACTGGTTTTCACAAGAAGTCTGCCTTTTAACGAGTCCACAACTGTAACAGGCTCTCTTGACTGTCAAAGGAAATTGCAGCAACACAATGTGCGTGTGATTCAGGACTTAGTCTGTGTGAAAACAAGTTATGAACACATCTCTCCACTGCAGCATATGGTGTTATGTGAAAAGAAAAATCAACACAAATCAGCAATTACAGCAACACTTCAGAAAGCCTGTGAAAAGACTGCGCACCTTCACGGGGAAACCAAGCAACTCATAATCTGATGAGGTTCAAGTTACTTCCCAGAGTCAAACTGAAGGGTAATCATATAGCACCGGCTCATTTCACAGGCAGAACGAGCAACAGACTACCTCCCTCCTGCATGACGAGAGTGTAGCATAGTACTTGCAGAAAGCTTTAAGATTGAATTTCAGGGGTGGATCAGCTGATAGTGAATCATGCTCTCATGTAGGAAACCTGAAACGGGAGCTGTCAAACATCAGGGCATTCACAGCCTGTTGCAAGTGTTCAGTCAAGTCTGATTTAGCAGAAAAGTGTCTCTGTGTCATGTAAGAAGAGCTCAAGCTAACCATAATTTTTTTTTCCTAATTCTACCTATCACTTTCTCATGCCATCTTCCTATACGGCTCGTTTCACTAGTAGAATACAAGGGGGGAAAAGGGCTAAACTGTGTTCCAAACACTGCAAGAGGGAAGCAGCTAAGACCAACAGTACCTATTAAAGACAGAGAGGCAGGTTTCAATAAATCCAGAAAGTGATGAGCAGGAGGAAAATCAAACACCAACTGGGGCTTGTGCAATACAGTAAAACATTACCAAACCAGAAATCTAGACACATTCCTGGTATGTTAACAACGACCACTTACAAACACTATTGCCAAACAGAGTCTTCATATTTAGCTGTATTTCATTGTTTTCTGAGTTTTGTTTGGAGGGCTAAAAAAAGTTGAAGAGTTAATAGACAATCTTCCTTTCTAAAATTCTAAGTCTTGCCATTTTTTCTATGTGTCTTACATGTCTATGGGCATGTTCTGCAAGCAAAAATGGATGAAATCTGACTTGAGAAATGAAGATCATAATGGCATAGTTTTCTTATCAATGTGAGCCCCAGGAATAAAACAATTCAGATTGAGAGAAAGAAAAATATGTAACAGATCACTGCCGCAGTCTTAATAATGTCTTATTAGGACACTAGTATGTTTAGCATACCCACAGATTTATTAAACGTATTATCCTGGCAACACCTCTATGAAACTGGGAATTAGCCTCCTATTATTATTGGTATTCTACATTTCAGGAATTGATCCAAAAGAACTCAACCTCCTTTAACTATCTTAGTGTTACTCAATACCCAATCCTAGTTGTAAGCATACTAAAACGCTTCAAAGTTGGAGCCAACTTCTCTCCTTTGCTACTTGTGTATGGCATGTCAGAGCAGAGACAGACATCTCTGCTTTTGTTGATACAGCAGCCTGAACCTCAACATTCAGGTGCTTACTAATTTGGGGAGTTAACACAGTACTTGGGAGTGGGAATTATGAACACTCCTTGAGGTCTGTGCACCAGCTCTATAGCAGGCAACCAAAATACCTTAAATATTGCTCCAAATCGGTGACCTCCCCAGCTTGCCATCCTCCGCTCTGGCATACATTGGCCAACAGCAATTTCTCTACCCGTGCACTAATGACAGCCATTCCAAAAGTGAACGCGGAGAAACAACATTCCCCCTGTTAATGGTCTCTGAGAGAGATGGAGAATGCTCCTTTCTCTTTCCCAATCTATTTCCCATTTCCAGAAATCGCATTGCGTAGCAGGTATTTATGTATAGACATCTGATTCCTTGCCTATGCCTCTGTTGCATTAAACTTCTAGAGATATACATTGTTTCTGAACAATTATATACCTGAACATGAAATTCCACTTAAGCCATTTGGCTTTGTTCAAAAAGGACTAAAAGGCAGTAAAAATGCCACTTTATGTGTTTTGCTAAATGAACAAAGCTGTAAAAACCACAGAAACTTTACATACAGAAAACTCAACTTTTCTGTAAAAAAAATAAGTACCACTAACATTCAGACAGTGTCACCCTACCCAATATAGGTATGAAAGAAGTTTATTCCTCATCTCTTCTATTTCAACAGCTCCTTTGTCTCATTATCAGAGGGGTGCGGACAACTTAATCATGTGAGTTACCTGAGTACTCACTGGTGTGACCCATACTTTCCACGTAAGATGCAGGTTACCATTGTGAAAATATGGTTATTGTCAGTTGCATTACAATGCAGTTATATTTAGACTGGTATTTGAGGACAGACTGCAAAATAGAATAATTTGTATTTCAGACTTTTGTACTAATTAACTTCGAAAACCGAGGCTCAAAATGCTGATTAAAATACTTCTCTGTTGCCTTAAGATGGTCTACTGTGGATGTTTTATACCATACTACAACCAAACAAACCTGGGAACTAATGTTTATGGCTATATTTTCATAGATAAAGGGAAGGGAAAACTTTTTTTAAGCCTTTTCAAGTACCATGGCCTGGTATCAATGTGACCCCTGATCGGAACAGGTACTTTTGGAATTTCACTTTCACAAGCAGCAAATTCACTTACAAAATGTAATAGAGACATTTGTAGCACTTTGCAATAATGCGTAACAATCACTGTTCAACAAAGAACACCCACTGCAATTTGAGGTGGCTAGCCACTGTGCAAAGCTTTAAGGGTGAATGGATACATAGCAAACCACTGCGACATTTCTAACTTTAAACTGCGAATTCCAAAACGTCCAGTGTTACCGAAGCTTCACATTTCCTCACCAGGCAGCAAAGTCCTCTCTAGACTCAGTACAGAATCTATACGAACCTTCCACCCCACCCCTCATGGTCTCATAAAGCCCACGTGGTCCAGGCATAAACCCTGGAAGGAAATTATCAAATTCAGAATAAGAGAACTTCGAGATTACTCCTGATCCAAAATGTCTTGGAGTAATAAAGTTAGGTGTACAGAACCATATTTCCAGCAGCTTGCTTGAAAGTAAAAATGCACTTTATTGCAAGTCCCTCAACATCTCATCCAACAAAATGAAACTAGCATCTCCTCTTCCTAGCTGGGTTTTAAGTCACCAAGAATCAACATGAAACTGGAAGCTGATTAGGCCTTTAAACAGCTATGTAAGCAAAGAAATCTAGTTAGCCCTGTCTCGCTCTTACCGCAACGATCGAAGAGGTTGATACCACTCGTGTATCGATGGCTGAGAAGCTTACAGGATCGTACCTACAAAACATCAGAAGTTTTCAATATATTTACTTGATTTTAGAGTTTGAATTTCAGCAGAATAAGTAAACTAAGTTATTTGGTCTTTCCACAGCCTTCTGTAGGTTCACAACTAAGTATCTACCAATATGACCACGAATTTACATACAGCTGGAAGGTTCTGGGACTTTGTCTAAAATAACTTCGTACAGAAGAAATTAATGAGTTGTTTGAGTTCTTCTAACCAAGAAAGTCATAATAAATTAAAATATCTAATTAGAACCAACCTCAGTGAGATTACATTAAAATCTCATTTTGTTCTATTAAAAAATTCAATAAAACTGTGCCAATTAAATTAGGCAATCAGTAAGAACAAGAGGATTTTCTCAATGTTTCATCTACCTTGCTCAGCTATTAGAAGTAATTTTTAACAGCTTGTTGACAATGGTCCTCTCTTGACAGTGCCGCAGGTAGGATCAGATGTCAGCTTTCAAATCGGCTTCGACAAATCATCCTTGCATTGCCACCTAGCACATCTGCCTCTGCAGGTAACTGAGTTCTCCTAGGAAGCCCAGTACTTCAGTAGTGTGAGAGATAACAGTTTACAGGGTGGAAAAGGGAAAACAAAAGGAATACTGAATTTCAGGCTAAACTGATACAGAATGTGAGACTATAAAAATGTAATTAGAAAGACACTCACAACCTGTTGCAGAAGCTACACAGTCTCAGCTTGTAAACGAGCTCAGAAGAACTAAGTAGCTTATATGAGTATGTATTATTTCATTGTCTTCAAGTCTGAAGGGTGGTTCACTCTTATCATCTATTACACTTTAATGCCTACTGGCATTGCTTTCCCATATTGATCTTCAGTGAAAATAGATTTGTCCAGACTGAGCAAGAAAAATCTACTAGCCAATTTCCAGCAGCTCTTGCTCAGCACAAAGTGCCATTCAATATGGACTGTGAGGAACTGGCGTAAAACACTATCACTTTCTATATTTCTTATGTAAAAATGACAAGCCAATGTTAGAGACGTCTCTCTGTTCTACATGTTCAGCTTCTGTACATCTCAGCTTGTTATCTCTGCCATCGGAAACATCTTTTCTTGAAGGTTGGTCTCAAACACAGAATCAATATCTTCATTAGTGGACAGAACAGATGAAGCTGCCACATTACCAGAAAGCTCTGACACTCTGAAAAAGGTATCAGTTCTAATATCAGAAGAAAGAGAAACAGAATTTTCACTTCTACATACCGAAAAGAAATTGCTTTTGTCTCAAAATACACAATGTTTTGGTGCATTCCTTCACATTCTCCAGCAAAGAAAAATTATTCTTTCAATTCATCCACCTTTCTTCAAGAAAACCCAGCAAATGGCTACTGTGACTCAGCCCCTGTACTGTTTGACTCCAGGAAGATTCACTCAACTGCTCTGGACAGCTTTCAGAATGGGGCTGTACAAGCCTGTTTGAGCAGAGGGGTTTCCATGCCTTCACGTCCCATTCTACAGTGCCAAAAGCCTTCTGCTCCCTGTGTTTTCAGGTTCCCAGCTATATGACAGCTTAACTGAGAGCCCAAAGTCCTCATGCCTTAGGATAGCTCAACTTTTCCAAAATAGGCTACAAAAACCTACTGTTTTCAGTAGCTGATTAATAATGCAACTTCTGTTCAAACCCAAGTTCATCCTGCTGAACTATTTCTGCCACACACGAAGGTTTGATGAAACAGCACCTTGAGAATCCCCATTCAAATTAAGTCAGCCACTGAAGGCTGATTTAGGAATGACCTTCAAGATATTGAACACTCAGGTAGTTTAGTCTTTCGTACTTCCCTGGTAAAGACATCCTTCAGGTTGCCTGGTTCCCCAAGTGATCTGTGTTTATTCTCCTTACTGCAGAATGAGGTGTAAGCAGCATTTAATAACAAATAAATGTGACTGTAACAATGTTAAAACATTCCATCTTGACATTTTAGGAATAAACATTACAATTGTCCCATTTCGTAGTGCCTTTCCATTTGAAGTGACATTGTAGAATATATACAATTACAGTTTTGAAGAGATTAAATTGAAATTAAGTCAACCTGAAATTATTTGTTCTGTACTCACCATTCAAAATTTTACATTTTTTTGTCCTACCTGCAATGAAGAGGAATGTAAAAAACTTGAACTCCTTCCCAAAATTGTTTCTCCCCATTTACAAGACTCTCTCCGTGAGCTGAATATGGAGTGGAAAGGAGACTGTTCCTGTGTTGTCTATATAATCTTCACTTTCAAATGCAAAACAGCCTTTGTGACAAGGCAGCTGTCACTTTTCAGCTACGGAATATTAGAGAGAGACTCACTATGATCCCTATCTCCCACTCGCACTCCTGGGTGCTTTGCACTTGTTTTGTTCTTTCATTTTTTGTTTTTCCTAAGCTGAAATTCAGTCATTCGGACTGAGAAGTGCAGGGTATAAGAAAACATAATGCTTCTGAACTGTATTTTAAAATTTAATGGTGTGCAGTACACCACAGGGTTCTTAAATCCAAAAGCTCAGAAGCTACCACCTTCTTTGTCTGCCCAAGAGATCAGCAACCTTCAGGAAAGCAAGAGAAATAGGACCTGTCTCACAAACATATATTGGTACAACTTTTACAACACAGTATTTAACAGAGACATAAGCCACTCCTGTTCCATCTATCATTCTCGTGCACATGCTACATATTATTAATTCAGGACCTCTGGGACAGTCCCATAAATCTGTATGGAGTTGGAGGTCTGGGGTGGGGAAGGGTGTTTGGTTATTGTGGGGCTTGGCGGGGGGGTAAGAAGGATTCTGTGATCCAACATGCCGTTGTTGCTCCTTTGGCTCTTAACACACATAATACCATTTAAACATATTCTAACAACCTGCATGATGAGGCCACTGCTGCAGCAGTTGTCATTTAGAACATTAATGCCGCAGCTGGTTTAAATTTTAAAAATTTAATAAAAGGGTTTTGTCTACATTAAGGACCAGAGGGGAAAAAACTTTCTTTTTTTCCCAATAAAAAGACCAGTAGAAGCACAAAAGTAAATTTGAAAGAAGCAGTGATGAGCTCCGGAATTCTTAAAACATACATCAAAAAAGCTTCTCGATTTGGGGCCATCTCTGAGAAAACAGAATAAAATCAATCCTATTTGTAAATATAAAATAAACAGACCTTGTGAGCTTTTTGCATTTGTTTTGTCTCTAAACAGAGGCATTGAAAGGTAGCATTTACTTGCTAGGGTTCAACCCTCAACATATTTCTGCAATTCTTTCACATAGGAGTTTAAAACTCCAACTTTGGCTAGCCCTTTAACCCTTTCAGTAAAAACTACTTGCAAACTGTCACTGAGAACGTTTCCAGAAGGAGTAAATCAACGTATGGGGTGCATGGCTACCTTCTAGTCTCCCCTTCCTAGACTTCTTTCTCTACATATTCTAATTTGTCCTTGTCTAATCATACATCATTTTCACACAAACCTGAAAAAAATCCCAACTGCTGGCTAATTTACAGTACCGCCATTAAAGGAGGCCCCACATGGACTGGGCACCATTAGAAAGTTGTCAAGAGTTCATGGGACAGATTTAGGGTACTGAAGAACTGCTGTTGTTTGCGGTTCCTAAATTAGGCACATTGGTTACAAAAACAGCAGAAGTAATGATGCCACATCTCTGGTAGATTTATCCTTAATTGTTCCATGATGTTTTAATTGATTTGTACTAAGTATGAAGAAAGAGCTCATCCTCCTCTAGACACAAATCACATCAAGGGTAAAAAAAAAATCACATCAAGGGTACTGTTAAGAATGTCATAACTGCAAGGGAATTCACCATCTGATTTCATGCCAGAAAAACTGCAAGAAGGAGAACACTCAACCAAGGAGTGAATTTCTGGTGCCTGCTGAGGGATGAACTCTGAAGGCAATTTTTCCAATAGCTGAGTTATTCAGAAGTCACTGTCATGTGTGAAGTTTCTGTCATCTACTAAGGACTGAGCTCACATAGCAGTTTTTTTCTCTGTAGGGATACTGCTAGTATCTCTTTCATCCTGACTCTTGTGGTAATATATTAATTATCCTTCAGCCAGAAGGGGAACCGATCACCAGACGGCCAGGAACATGGAAAATTCTTTTCATTTCCATGCCTAAATAGTTTTCAGTTTTACTGTTCTTTGCTAAACTGAAATGCCACTCAAGTAGCCCGGGTTTTGCAGGCCACTGAAAGCTATAAAAAGGATGGAGAATTTTCTCCTTTTAGAAGAGCATTACTAAATTCCCTTGAAAACTATTAAAGCAACTTTTAATTATCTGATGTATTATAATGATTCACTAATGGTATAGAAAAGGTTATCTCATTTTTTCCAGTCTGCAGTCCATGGGATGTAAATTCACATAAGCCAAATATACATTCACTTTTGATTTAAACAAAAGCATATATGCAAATCAATTATGTTGCACTGTTAGTACATTACTTCAATTATTTCAACTGGATTAGCTTTTGATACTCGATGATAACAGTTATATTTTCACGCCTGACAGATAACCCCGAGAAAAGTTGTATCTTGATGACATTTTGAAGATTTGGAATATTGCCTAGAAATACTATATTAAGTAGCTATGGTGTATGTGAAAACATTAAGGAATCTAGAATTAATACAAAATCTGACTGAGCAATTTAGAACGACTTTCTGATCTGAAAAGAGAAACAGAAGAAGCTAAACAAGACGGAGATGAACAAAGCCTGGGATTTTCAGATTTAAGACCCTGGAAACAATTGGGCAAATCCAAAGTTCTCGGAATAAAGCACTGCTGACAGTAGACTCGAGCTTGTGCTGTCTCACACACGGAAAGGCAGGAAAAAATCTATTAATGCATTTATGCATTTTTAGGTAACAGGCTTTTCAGCATAGGGAGAAAGATTGCTCAGATAGTGAAGTTTTTCCATTTGAAAAGTTTTCACTTAGTCTATTCTTCCACCTGGCCACGCTTAAAAGAAAAGGTCATTTCAATAGATTAATTTATTCACCTGCACTTTCTGCTCTCCTCTTTGCCTTTTATTTTCTTTCTTCCCAGGAAATACCTCCTCTGATGAAGATATGTCAGCATAAAAACCTGAGGCAGATTGAAGAATCAACTCCAAATTACACATTCTAAGGCAAGAAGGAACTCGTGAAATCACTCATTTTAACCTGCATAAAACAAACCACAACCTTCCCTAAATTAATACCCATTTCAAGTCCAGTAACTGTGTTTTGAATTAAATCTCAGAAAAAAAAACAATAACCTAAAAAAACCCCTTGATTTTGGAATTTTCCTTGGGAATTTTCATTGGCAACAGTGGCTCATGGTAAGTATTTCTAATGAAAACTCTGTATTTAGTTTATTCTCAAATTCTAACCATATGATTTACTATAACTTTCATTGCTAAACTGAAGAGCCTGTCACTACATCATGTCCTTTGTGAAAAACTGAAGACACTGCATTTGTGATTTCTTTACATCCCACACAACAAAATATTTGTTTACAATTCCTTAATCCATTTCCTAACTCTCCTCTGGACCACAACCATTTTTTACAATAAGGTTTAAACATCATAATGGAATATATTGTGCTAATGGCCGTTGCATCAAACACAGAAGCAATCTAATGCTCCAAACCGTACTCAGTACTGTTCTGTTTTTAAATTTAGAAACAGTTACTTCTGTTGAGCTCCTCATTTCATTAAGGATTTCTCATGCCTAAAATTATGTCTTATATTCTGTATTCACTAATTTCAAAGATTCCACCTAAAGAAAAAGTGTTTTGATAGAAGCAAATGTGTGTATAGTTAGGTAGGAAACTTAGGCTGCACCTAACTTTGATCTTTTAATCAAAAGAAGAATACCTATTTTTGTGTCAAATATATGTATTGTAAGACATTTTTGTGGACTTGCCCAATTCAGAAGTCATTCCCCACTTCTTCAGATGCCAAAGCCTCTCTTAAGAACCTATTTGCTCCCTCCCTTCTCTCATTTGTCTTCTCCTTTTCTTCAAGCACTTTTTAAAAGAGCTTGTCAAATCTGCTTTATAGCTTAGACAGGGGGAACAAAGGGCAAGAAACATCATTAAGTATCAATCTTCCAGTTTTAACAGCCTGGGTGCGGGGATCTTAGAGTCCAGAATTCAAAAACATGATCTAATTTAACAGTTATGACTTCCTCTTTTAATTTTTTTAATGGGGTCTAAAACATATGCATGTTTGAAGGGGGAGGGGTGAAAGTTAATCCTGGTTGCCATGTCACTCTACAAATCAAAAGCAAGCAATCCATTACAGATAGTTTTGAGGGCAACAGTACTACAGTGGTATTCCTGATGGATTTAGAAATTATGGTCTGTGGAACTTCACAGGCATTAAGCATGAAAATAAAACCATTAGATCTTCTCAACAAATGCAGTCAGTATTGAAGGATATACTTTTTTCCGGCTCGCAGTTGGGTTTTTATTTTTCCAAATTGGAAACACACCACATAGAGGAAGTAATAACATTGCAGTAAAGTATTCAAAGCCCAATTTTTATTCACATTGATTATCTTTTACATTTTGAAGTATTGCCTTTGTACATCCATCTGTAAATAGTTATCAGATGGGAATTCAAACTCTTGCTCATTAAACCATTTTGTGAGAACACTACTTTACTTTTGTTATATCTCTGGGCAAAGTGAAAAAGAAATATGACATGCATCGTGTTTCATTCACCCTCCAAATTCAAAATCTGCATTCCTTTTTCTGATCCCCGCGACTCAGAAAAATACATACAGTTTTAGTCTCAGTTTTACCACTATAATATGAAGTGCACACAAAAAAAATGTTTTTTCCAATCAGAATTTGAACTGTTTCACGAGTACCTGACCCTGATTTTCTCCATTTTAATCATATCAAAATTATTTGCATGTCCCCCAAAAATAAGAAACCAGCTTTTTTAGATAGTGAGTAGATCACAGGCTGCGATAAAGAAGGAGGGATCTTTCCAACAGCAAAGTTATTTTGTTTATGATTCAAAACAGTGTCCAGCAAGACACCTGGTCCCATCCTACCACACAAATGCATCGTGATGAAGAGGTGAGTAGGATGACGTACCTGATTAACTATTTCTTAAAGGAGAAATGTCTTCTCTTAGGGCATTCATTCCAGCTCTAACGTGCATATCATGATCATTTGACCATTAACAGGTTTTGATGTTATTTGGAGCATGATTCAGGCAAACTTTTGTCCTTAGTAAAGTACTAAACTAAGTACTGTGTCGTTACTACAAAAGATATTTCTGAGTACTCATCAGTTTCTTGGTTGGTTGGTTTTTTTTCTTTTTGGAACAGCTAGGTGAAAGACAGCCACTTACAGATCTTGGGATGCAGGAAGATATACCTAACTTCCCTCATCGCATAATGTAAATCCCAGAAGAAAAAGACTTCCCAAAGATAGAGGAAGCTATGCCTTTTTTTGTCAGGTAATTTGTTCAGAGTTTGTGTTTGCAGAGACCCTAGACAGACATTTCTGCAAAGGATCATTAAGTAAAATGTACAATGAAAAAAAATGTGCATTTTACTATAACAGCTGAAAAGCTAGAGGTAATACTTCAAGCTGCCAGTCTATTTCTTGCCCATTTGTTGCAGAAGATCATGTGTTCCCTCACTTATTTTCAGGATACTAAAACAAATGCTCTCATGCAGATATTGGTCAACTATCTCTTTAACTGGTCCTTGCTGTATCTTTGGGGCTTCATTTTTCAGGGTGCAAAGTGCTCACAGCTGCCACGAATTTCATAGCTACTGCAAACAGGACTACTGCACCCAACAGATCTTATCCAGATGGCAGAGGTATCCCACAAAGATTCTGCTACAAATGCCAGCTGCATTTCTTTGATACGGCAACATGCATTGCAAACAAAAACACTTAAACAAATAAAATGCCTTATCAAAACAGGATGTTTAGCAGAATAGAGAGAAGAGGATGACAGAAGAAGAAAATATGCATCTCAACAAATAACTGGAAGGTACTAATGGGAGAGTGAGGGCAAGTAAGAGTCTACATAAAATACAATAAAGCAGCGCAACTGATCAATTAAATAACAAACTATTAATTGTCACTGCAGTCTCTTAGGGACAAATTCATTCAAATTCACAGAGTTACACATAAATGATTTGACACATTGACTAACTTATGAGTAATGACTGCAGAATCAGATATTATATTCTTTGGATTTATTTCAATCACTGAGTTGTTACATGGTGGATCATATTTAAACAAGAAAGGAAAGAACCTAAAATTACTTCTGAATCTGCTTGATCTCTTTCACAGAAATATACCACACCATGACAATTATTTATTTATAAAGACAAAATCAGTCTAGAGAAGCTGTTGATAATACACTAATAATTGTTGATACTATTGTTCTAAAACAAAAGGAAAGATCAGGTGACAAAGCAAAAGAAAAAGGAGATTCTTTAAGTAAACTTTGCTTAATAGTTCAATTATTGCAATTTAAATGTAAGAGAATTTCCACAAAGGATTCTACTCTGGAAAAATGAATCGACAATTAGCATAGCCACTGCTGCGACTTTCAGGGTCTGACAATGAATACTTGATAAATCATAGATGGAAAATTTCTAAAGGCTTGAAAGAAATTGCATGCATTCATTATCACACATAATGAAACTCCTGTTGCCATGCTGATACATGAAGTGTTTCTCTCTATAAATACTATTTTAATTGCATTTTTCCAAGGTTTTCTTACATACTTCAAGATACAAAATTATTTCCTAACAACCACTTTTAAATAAATTATTATTAAAAGAGTTACATATATATGTAAGTATGAAACTGGGTTTTCAATTATGATTTAGATTAAAATAGACTGTAATGGTAGCCATAAGAAATGAATATTTTCATAAATCAATTAAATTTCCCTATACAAAACATATAACGTTGCAACCACCTAAAGACTCCAGTTGTTGGATCTGTGCATGGGCATGTAACATATGAAATTGAAGCTCTATAGGCTACATGTTGGATTTTTTTAAAATAAGTTTCACAAAGTACTTGCTCTGATTTTTGCAATGTGTGGCAGCACTGTGGAGTTGTCAAAATAGTGATCATTGAAGAAACATTAAATAATGAGCATTGTCTTTGCATTTTTGATTAGCACCACTTTCTGTTCTATGTTTATTTTCGGCCATTTCTTCTTATCTACCACTTACATCATGAAATGATTACTTTCTGCCAGCATCAGAAATAGTTCATAATTATTAAGAATCTGACCTTCTTAAACAGCTCTGCCAACGAACTTAAATAAGGTGATAAGATTGTATGTTGCCCGACCAGCACGTACTGTATACGGGTTTTCTTTTGATAACCTAAGGTACATCAAGATAGATGTTTACTCAAGTAAGAGACAGGTTTCCACTTCAGAACAGGATTGCCCATCAACACTATTCATGTGAAAACAAAAGTAAAGCCTGACTGAATCTTTTGTAAGTATTGGGTATTATCTCGTGATGTAATTTGGCAGAGTGGAAGACTTTACAATGAGAAAAGCATAAAGGACAACTATGTGCTCTATGATAAACTACGATCATCATGCACAGTTAACTACATTGAAGGTACACAGCCACAACTTATGCCGGCAGATCCAAAGGAAGGAGCTCAGGCACTACAGTCACAGCAGTCATAGCAGTAATCGTGGCCAGGTGCCACAAAGTTAGTACTTATGCTCTTGGTGGCTTTTGTTACATATTTCAAGTTCTACCAAGGTCACAACTATACTAAAACTATTACCATCCAGGCTAATCCATTTACTTCGGATTTGCTTACGATTTCAAGCAATGTATTGCTTGTAGATACATCCATATTACTTAGAACGCAGGAATCCCTCAGCACAGGATGGGAGTAAAAATTTTCAACCCACTCTTTAGCATTTGAATAGCTGTCATGGTTGTAGGCTCCAGACACGTTAGGTTTTGTACAGGCACCTTCTAAACAATAGGATGCCTGCAACAGACAATTGCTAGCAACAAAACAGTTGTCTTCCTAGATCAGCTGCTTCAGCTGCAGGTAGAATCATAGAATCATAGAATCGTTTAGGTTGGAAAAGACCTTTAAGATCATCTAGTCCAACCATTGACCCTACTCTACCAGGTCTGCCACTAAACCATGTCTCCAAGCACCACATCTACATGACTTTTAAACACCTCTAGGGATGGTGACTCAACCACTTCCCTGGGCAGCCTGTTCCAATGCTTGATAACTCTTTCAGGGAAAAATTTTTTCCTAATGTCCAGCCTAAACCTCCCCTGGCACAACTTGAACCCATTTCCTCTTGTCCTATCGCTAGTTACTTGGGCAAAGAGATCAGCTCCCATCTCACTACAACCTCCTTTCAGGTAGTTGTAGAGAGCAATAAGGTCTCCCCTCAACCTTCTCTTCTCCAGACTAAACAATCCTAATTCCCTCAGCTGCTCCTCATAAGACAGGTAGATGTAATGAAAAGTCAGTTAAGGGAAAATAAGAGGTGAACGGAGCAATTGAGACATTTCCCACGCATGTTGATGAATTATTCTGACAAAATCCCACAAAACCTAAGCAATTCACTTTTCAAAATTCGTTTTTAACAAAGATAGAGAGGTTTTTTCCCAAAAGCGCCCAGATCTGAATGCCAAAACTTTAATCAAGCGCAATTGCACTGAACTCTCGAAACACTCCATTTTCTCTCAGTCCATTTTTTTTGAACAAAATCAAAAATTTTAAGAAGTTATAATTTTCTTGCTGGAAAGTATGTTTTCATTAAAGCAAAAATGTTTACTACTCTATGCATATATAGGTATGTATATATGTGGGTCTTACCTCAAAGACAAATGTTAGTCACCCTGGGTGTAACTCACCCACTCATTAAACCACTTTATAATATTGTCGGAGCTGACATGAGAGCATAAACAACAACTTAGTGGAAAAGTGCTAAGGTAGTAGCGTGGCAGTGGAACTAAGAGGCAAAATTCTCTCTACTGTGGGAATTGGTACAGAGCCACAGATGTCCACAAAACCAATGTACCAACATATAACATTATACATTAAGTATTCCTATATGTGTTTTATGTAGCTACCAAGTTGTGTTTGTAACATTCAGTAGTCAGCCTTAAAACATAATAGACTTGTTCATGGTGATATTAATTCTGCGTTTGTGTGGCTGTACGAGGCACGCACAAGTAACTGAGAACAGAAACAGGACAAAAGGGGGAAAAAAATCTATTTTAGTTACACATGTGTAATTGCATTTAGTGAACTGAATTCTGCCAAGTCAATGGAACAGCATGTGACATAAACCAGTTTAAAATTAGGCCATAAGAATCTATCCAAGTTAAAACCTTTCCAAAATGTGAACACATATTAAGCATCTCTATTGCTCATAACATTATATTAGCTCCGTAACACTTTGATCCTGCTTCATGAACAAAGAATGCTTTAAAACTCAACCAAGTAGCAACACTAAATAGGAACAGCAACTCGAGAGATGACCAACTGAACAAATTAAATATACTTTTAATATCTGTAAAGCTGCATATTGAAAAAGAAATCCTACAAATAAAATAACTGCAAAAGTGCACACTTTATGTGCCCGGTGGCTTTTCAAAGGCTTATATTGTGGTGGTGAGCAGAGCTTCAATAACTCTGGGGATACTATCATGTTACAGCACCAATAAGATACGGAACATTTGGAGAATTGGAATTCAAAAGGACTCACTGGTTGGCAGACAGCTATAACCAGCGTTGTTTGGAAATACTGTCACTCATGGTGGAAGGTGTATTATGGACCACAGCTGAAAGGTACTGCAGCAATACAACGCACCCTAGAACACGAAAGGTAGGAACAGACCTGTGCACGATAGCAGTATATCATATAACATATATGGAAATATAAGACACACATATTGAATACAGGCTTCAACACAATCAGCTTTCTTACTAGGACTTCTAAATGTAGAGCCTATGAGCCATTGGGTTAGTGCATACACTGCAATAGCTTTTTTATGAAACTATATAAAGCCTGAATTTTTACTTTTGAAAGTACTCATACTTGCAAGATGACATCTGTCGGGATGTGTCTGCTCCAAACATACTGGAACGTAGAATTGAGCTACCCTATTTTGCTTGAAATGGGGTAGCTTTGGCAATGGAAGCATCTAGTCAAAGTAACACATATTTAATCAAGGGCTGATATACAGCTGGAAAAGTGAATATCCAGAGTGAGTTATTATAAAATATGATACAAAACTAGAGAAGAAGAAAGGGTGAGAAAAAATATATTAAGAGATACTGAAAATGTATGCAGCAAATTTATGCAGATCAAGGCATTCCTTCTTTACTACATCAGTGGTGCCTGGCATGTGATGTGAGCAGCATAATAATAATTTTATATACATGGTAAATATCTACCATCTGTGTTCTAGGCACGAACTGTAAAATGCAGCATAAAACAATTAAAATCAACAGACACAAAGTTCAGGGTACAGAAAGCTTTTGATCCACAAAAATGGCAGATGTTATATTTGAGTGACTGAAGACCAAAAATACGAGTGAGAGCAAGTACAAGTCAGCCCTTAACAGTACAGCTCAATCCACATGCCAAAGGGTTATTTGGCACCTTTTTCATATTCCTAGTGAGACAGAGAAAGAAAAAATTATTTTAAAAATTTAAATTGGTCACAAGCTAACAAAAAGTCAGTAACTCTTTCTAATGGATTTCAATAGGTCCTTCCAAGTTCAAGTTCAGAGATTTATAAAAAATTACATTGTATTATAAAAGCACAGCTTTTTCCAGAGTTTTATGCTAGTGGACAGAAGTTTTCATATTTCACTTTTTCAGAGAAGCAGCCCTGAAGTACACATGCTCTGCAAGAACTCTCAGGCCTATCATTTTTCAGACAGCACAAGCAATAGACTTGTATGGACAAAACAATAAACCATTTCCATGTTATTTTCTGGCATTTTTGTTTTTAGGGCTTAAGGTAGTCTTCTTCCAGAACACTGCGTCCCCTCAACTAGACTTCCTAGCTGCAGACTTCTTCAGTGAATCACAAGCCCTACAGCTTCTTTCAACTACAGCTAGTCCTGATCTCAGTCTCCCTTAAAACTCTTCCTGTTGTTGCTCCTGCTGTTGCTACCGCCTCTTTCTTTTCCATTTTTTAAAGTCCCTGACTGCCACTCCAGTGCTAGTCTACATCCCACCTTCAGTAAATCAGACATATCAGCTTTTCCTTCATCTTAGGCCTATTCCTTAGCATGTTCTTTACCAGACATTAAGATTAATTTTGTTTACCAGTGTGTTTGGTTTACTGGTGTGCACCGTTCCTGTAATTTTATTCTTCTGGTGCACTGGGTTTGTGTGTCAAGGTGTTGGCAGCAGGGTTGCTGCAGGTATGGCCTCTGTGAGAAAAGATCAAGGATAGTCCCCATGTCAGAGACAGTTCCAGACAGCTCCAGAATGGATTCACCACTGGCCAAAGCTGAGTCAATCAGTGAATCTGGTGATGCTTCTGTGACAGCATATTTAAGAAAGGGTAAAAAAAATGCTGGCCAGCAGCTGTGAGAGACAGGAGTGAGGAAAAAGGTGAGGGAGATAATCCTGCAGACACCAAGGTCCGTGAAGAAGGAGGCGAAGGAGGTGGTCCAGTGCTGGAGCAGAGATTCCTCAGCACCCCATGGAGAAGACCATGGTGAGGCAGGTTGCCCCTGAAGTCTGTGAAGAGCACCACGTTGGAGCAGATAGCCACACTGCAGCCCATGGAGGACCACGTGCCAGAGTGAATGGATATGCCCTTGTCCTGGTTTCAGCTAGGAAAGAGTTAATTTTCTTTCTAGTAATTGCCNCTATTATGAACTGACCCCAAGCCCCACTCCCCACCCTCCTGTGGGCTGAGGGAGGGGGTGTAGGAGGTGGATGAGTCAGGAATGAACGAGTGAAGTTGAGCCTGGGAAGGAGCACGTGGGGGGAAGGTGTTTTTAATTTTGTCTTTGTTTCTCACCATCCTACTCTAGTTTTAATTGGCAATAAATTAAATTAACTTCCGCAAGCTGAGCCTGTTTTGTCTGTGACGGTAACTGGTAAGTNAGCCAGGGGGGCGGGAATCCGCAATCACTGCTCTGGATGGCGCCAAGTCACCAGGCAGTAAGAGTGACCTATGTCATTATTATTATTGTTATTATTATTGTTATTTTTCCTTTTCTGTTATTGTTTTTATTAAACNAAGTGTTCTCCCTGTCTGTATCTCAGCCCATGAGTTTTTCCATCTTATTTTCTCCCCCTGTCCTCTTGAGGAGGGAGAGTTACAGAGCAGCAAGGTGGGTGTCTGGCAGCCAGCCAAGGTTGGCCCACCAAATCCAGATAATGTTCAGATGCTAGGAACCTCATGAATGCTCAGCTGACACAGTGTACTTCTAGGTTTTCATTAATGAAGTAAGCTCTTACCATTAACCAGAACCTAGATGCCAACAAAGGTTCTTCAAATGAACCTGACAACCCTTACAGAAAAACAAGGCTTCCGGAGACATAAACTATACAACAATATTCATAACTATATCCATCCTGAACAAGGACTGTTGACAACTGGTATTACATATCATTTCTAAACCTTCAAAGAATTGTATAGAATTACCAGGTACCATTGCATAACAACCAAATTAATATTTTAGATATATCTAGGCACAAGGCAGAAACCGAAGAATACCCCAGGCAAAGCAAATCCTTGGAAGCTATCACAAAAAAAATCTCACTGTAGCAATGAAGAAAGTTCATCCAACTTAAGCAAGGAAAATGTCTTCGTCATGTCTGTCCAAAATCGGTTACCTATATTAGCAGAAATACCTAACCTGTTTTTCAGGTATCATTACAGGGTGTGATGAAGACTTTGGTGAAAGTATGTAATGACATGCCAATTACTAACCAGGATATCTTCAGAAAGGTTACTGATCACACAGTCAATGTGAAGAATGACTCAGTTGAAGTTATACATTCACCATGTTAATCCTGCGCTTTATGTCCCCATATGGTAGGCTAATTGAAAATAATTTTTGTTAAAAAAGGTACTTTGCTATGTTTTGTGTATCCAATGGATCTCTATGTGTGAATTTGTCAATAAATTTCTCTTCAGATTAGCTGCCAGAGAGCTTTATGAGTGTATTGTCCCTAAATTTTTTTATCCTTATAAGACCAGATTTCTATCTCATTAGTGTAGAATTCTTGCAATTAAACAGTCATCATCTTCATGAAATTTACGGCTACAAAAATGCATATTCTATATTTTCAGAATATTGATGTTAACAGAGGTTTTATCTTCACTGTCATTTTGCCAGTTTTCATTTCCAGTTTGACTGCATCTTTTTTCAGGAAAGAGCCACACTTACATATGTCGTATCTCCTTGAATCACTCACAACACGTTAAAGTAACCATCATGTCAACTGAATCCTCTCTGAGCTACATGTCATTATCTACAGTTAACTATGAGAAAATTAAGACCAGAACTTGTAAATACAATTGATAATGAAAAACTATATATCAAATTCAACGATTTATGAAACCACAAAACCTGTGTTAAAATGTCATTGCTTCCAGAATGAACTTATGAGACTAAAGAGAAAAATCCAAGTAATCAAAAAATTCATAGTTTATTTTGGTTTTTCTACACACTGCAGTCCAGTGCTATACACAACATGATCATGTATTATCTTGAAATCTCTAGTTTAATTTGGTCCAGTAAGACGGGATAAAATTGACGTCCAGATACAGAGTAAACTTACATTTGGAGGTAAACTGGTAACATACACAGACATGAGAAAACTGTTTTAAGTGGCAGCTTCCACAGACAATGCAGCATTGATATATACACAGAAAGAATTTAACTTAGATCAATCACTGGAAAAGTCTCTGAAGTAGATACTGTCTAATTACTGCTAAGACTGTTTGAATGAAAGCCTATTACAACCATGTCATGTTTAGGTAATAGCAAGCAAACACTGAACCTTTCTTAGTTTTTCTTATTAAAAGAGCAATGCTGATTGCATCAGCATAGGTATGGCGAGCCTAAGACATCGATGGGACTTCCTGTACCCTGTAGAGATGACCAGCATGCATGCCGTAAGTCTGATGTGTTACAGCAGAGGTGAAGATTGACTCCAGTGTTACATATGGTGGCCAACCGTACAGGACTTTTGGTGGGGTCCCACAAACAGTTTTAGCACCAAATGAAAAGGAGCAAAAGACTGAAATGTAGGAATTTGTTATAGCAATTTTGGAACAACATCCAATATATTTTAGAATTCTGGCCTAATTATGTTTCTTTTGATTTGACTGTTGCGGGACTCAAATCTACTACTCAATATTCTAGAATAGGTAAGAGATCTTTTGTTGCACCTAACTCCACATTTAAGAATACAATGTTATGGGAAATTTGAACAGGAAATAATGGCTGCAGGAGAATAATAAGTGTTTCAGGTCTATTATGTTGCTAGGTTAACTTGCTAGGATAAATGGCAACCCTCTTCACCTTCTTCAAACTTTGTTCTGCAAAATCATACTAGCTTCTTTGCTTGTAACTCTTGGGTTTCTCCAAACACAGTCATACAAATTTGACCCCATTTGTTGAAACAATTCTCTGCTTTCACTACTGCAAACCCATTCAACAGGTAGACTTGTTTTAATTGAAAGGCGGCTGAAACCATGAATGAAAAATGGGTATAAAATTCTCCAAATCTGAAATGACAGTGTTTGGTCATCGCCTCATATCTAAACAAATGTGCAAGAAATGTCAAAGAATGGACCAGTAATCCCTAAGTCACACTCACCCATGACAGATGGGTATACCTTCACTAGAGTAAAGATGGCTGCACCAGTTCACACCAACTCAAGTTCCTCACTACTATGGGTTTAACTGTAGTTAGATAAATAACATGGTCTACAGGAAAACCCGATTTAAATTCCACGACAGCCTCATTATGAACTTCGAAGAGCTCACAGCTAAGAAAATAGTATGTAAGTTGATCATTACAGAGTATCCTTTACGACAGCCGAAGTAGTAAAGCAGCTGTTTGTACATCTGAATGTTTTCTGTTCAAGGACAGATTCCTCAAATAACCACAGGCAGACTCTTAGAGCATTAGCAAGGATGATCTGGCATTTAATCTGGTATTTTACTGTGTAACATTATCTCTTAAATGTTCACTTTTTGCAAAGTCACTCCATAGTCACTTACCTTACCACTTGATCATAATGAACACCACTATCAGCAAGGACTACAAGGTGATAATTAATCAATATGTACTGCCAAAAATGGTGCCCTTCAATAATGTCCATTATCTTAGTACTATAAAGAATGTTTTCAATGACAAGTTGCCATGATATTGTAATGATTTTTTTTCTCTAGATTCTAGACATTGTTAACAAGCACTTGGTAACTACTTTTGAGGCAACATACTGGAAATATTAAGTCTCTGTTTGCTGTAGCATTTCTCTCTCCTGCACATGGAAAGGAATTTTCTAACACAAATTATAGGGTAATTATTTGAATTGTTTCATTTTTGGCAGTCTGTATTAATAGCTAAAATGGAAGCTCCTACATACAAGAACAGTCTTCCTCTTTGTTCTAAATACAAAAGGTTCTCCCATCTGAAAAAAGACACTTGTAGATACAAATACTTGATAGATTATATGACACGTGGACTTTGAATATGTAAACTGTGATCTGGTATCTATAGTAAGGACTTGAAACTCAGGTTAATGTTAATCAAGGAATCTTATAAAATGTGATTAATTTAAAAACACAGGTGCATCTGGAGCTCACAGTCCAGCCTGGGACACCCTGTCTGACTCTGTTAACGCGCAGCCTTAGCAAAATGCTAGCAACTGGGGGTCATGACTGCACTAAGCAACCTGACTAGGCAAGCCTTTCCTCATAAGAGGCAATCATGGTTTTCTGTAGCACTATATTATCTATTGTCAGCATTAGCAAAACCGCCCTCAGCTATCAATGAATTAATTTTAGTCCTTGATTAGCTGATAGAAAAGACAAAGAGGAAGGCAGTTGTCTTCCTTTGAGGTCTTTCAGTTCATAAACAATTCCACATTACTCAGATGACAAACTACTCAAATGGCACAAAAAAATAAATAATGAAAATGAGCATTGGCATCCTTTAAGCAATAATACTTAGTGAACATATTATATATGCATGAGCTTGCATACACCTATTAACACAAATATAGTCAGAAATAAAACCAATTTTGCCGCTACAGCACTAACAAACAAAGCGGGGCTAAATTTAAAATTACTACTATTAATTAAAAACACAGTTTAGCTAAATGTAATTATTAAGTCAAATGATGTTGGTGGACTGTACTTAAGAGTTCAACTGGATGAAGCAATTAACAAAAACAAAAACAAACAAACAAACAAAACCAATTCTATTAAAAAAGAATTCCAAAAAGCTTCACAAAATACTATGAACAACTTTAATGTATGGCTAGCATACATTAAAGAAAAAAGATGTCATCACCTACAGACTGAACAGTTCGCATGAGTTCCATTTTGCAGAAGTGATCCCGCAGGAAAACTAGGGGATATGTGTTAGAAAATGGCCTGGACGCTATTCCCAAAAGACTTGGCTCAGTCGTCATGTATCTGAATATAAGGCAAATGAAGAGTCTTCAGATACATTTTAATGTTTTATAGCAAAGGATTGTTGTGAAACTTGGCAAAACAAGTATTACCTGTGAAATTCTGCACTCCTGTGAGAGTCTTCCTGACCAAAAGTAGCCAAGAATTGTCATGTAGCTATTACCAAACTAGTTAGTAGTACAACATGAGTTACAACACAAGTTCAGATGTGTGGAGATTGGGAGATGTTTTACGCTCACCTATGAATAAAACTTCAACTGAGAAGGTCAAAAGAAAGGTTCATCTTTCAGTGGCTCAAGTGAAGTGAGTTAGTGGTTTCTATCTTCATTTTACTTAGGTCTCTACTTCTCAATGTCAGTTAATGTCATTTAATGAGATAACCCTATCATGTTGGGATTTTACAGCCAGAGGAACTGAATGGTTGCCATCTACCTTTAGGTTATATATTAGCCCATAAATTTTGGGGGTTTGAGATCTGTGGTTATGCTTATTCCTAAAAGAAAGATTAAAAGGTGAGAACGTTTTTTGCCTTTTTTCCCTTTAGTTTTTCTTCTGAGCTCTCAGGCATATCAAATCCAATCTTGCCTTTGGAGAGTCAGGAGTATAGCATAAGATCTTTGATGTACTCAAACGAAAGGATAAAACCAAAAAGGCAGTAATCCAAAATTTGCAACCACGTAGTTAAATGTAAATTCATCATCATTGATTCCTTGATCAATTAATTCACTGATCATTTAAAAAAATCAGCTGACAATATTGTAGTCCTGTAAATTCTCTCAACGTTCAAAATCCACAAGAAGAAACAAAGTATTTCGTATTTGAATTTTTAACTGCATAAATAGTTAAAATCAAAATACAGAAAAAGTTGGAGAAGGCAGGCAACACTTTCTGACTTTCGTATGCATTAATAAACATATTACAGTGCAAAATATTTTAGCTTTCAAAACATCAGCTTTAACTCCTAATCAACTTTCTATCATTTGGGACTCTTGTCAGCTTGAGGGCTCCTTCAAAGTTATTACTCCAAGCAAAAATGGCTCTTGCCATAGATTCAAACAAGGAGAGATGAGATCCCTAACGTGCAATTATCAGGAAATTCTTTTCACTATGACTCTGCCTTGCTGTAAGAAGACCTAAGACCCGATCTTATCATGGCCCTAGCTCCCCAGCGGAGCAGGCACTTAGGGGTGCAGATGAGTGTCTCATTCATAAACGTCTCCTTTAGCTGTCATAGTAGACAAAGGGGCTAAGTTCAAAGAAGCAAGAATCAGAGCTCTTCCCATTCAAGGCAGGCAGACCACAGCTCCCCCTATCATCAAGATAGTCTTGAGGTACAAATACAGCCCTCTAAAGTGTTTAACCCTTTAATAATGGTTTGTGTAAGCTGTTGGAATGCATAGTAACAATAAAATAGTGCTGACGGATATGTACAGTAAAGGAGGTGTTCTTATGACTTCACTAACACCCTCTTAATCTAACAACTACTTATCTCCGCAGGAGGGACACAACACTGTACTTTACTGACTAGTTTTTCTAAAACCCTTGCTCCTTCCTTTTCTCCTCTTCCTTTGTCCTTATACATATAAACCCTCCATATGGTGAAGGGACCATTTAAACTGTTCTCATAAATACTAACGGAAATACTTTCACAGACAGTAAAAAGCAAGTTGTCTAATCCTTAGTTCTTCAAGTGTTTTCCATTCTCATTCAGCTGTTTCTTAGCTTTTTATTTTGCTGGTTTTTCTCCCTCCCCTCTGTGCTACATTAATGTAAAGAGTTTACTTCCATTAGTGCTTTTAAAACATTTTCAAAAATAAACCCATCACCAAGTTTCCTTATCACAGTTCTTGTTTTCATATTATTTTTAAATTGTGAGCACCAAAGATACGGCCCAAGCTTCCCAGAGAAATAAAATAACAACCACAGTTAGAAATCAGCTGCACAGGGCTGTTTTCATGGTTTAGCTGGAAGGCAAAGCGCCTGTATGGTTTCAGGAACAGTCATGGAAGTAAGTTCTAGAAATGTGGTATTTTGGGACTCTTCCCCTACCAGTTTGTGCTGTGACTACTTCTGCACACCACTGCCGTTTGCCGCCTGCGATCAAGGACTACACTGACCATCTTCCTTGAACCATGCAACTCCTTTGTGCAGGAATTTAAGCCAACCACAAATACACTTCAGACTCTAAAAAAAAAGAATTCTAGTTTTGAATGATCTCTTCGTCATACAAATAGTGGTTTGTGCATCTCAAACACCAAAAAATGACACCTCAGCAGCTATCAAAGCAAGGGGGGTTAGTCAGACTGCTAGAAAATCATGCATTTGTTTTTATTACAACTCATATTACTCAGCTGTTTGAGATGTTCTGAGAAAAATGTTACCGTGAAGGACCATAACCCTGGTTTTTATGAAGATTCAGCAGCTTTCACATGAATAGTATTCCTGCCGTAACAGGACCTTATAAAAATCAGATAACAAAACTGAGGTATGCCTTTTTTAAAGGGAGAGGAAGAAGGTAAAAGCCTATGAGATCTGAAGAANTATATTCCTGATTTTCTTATAAAAATCAGATAACAAAACCGAGGTATGCCTTTTTTAAAGGGAGAGGAAGAAGGTAAAAGCCTATGAGATCTGAAGAAAAAAACTATGGCACAACATAATAAGACCACGACACCTAAAACAATACTGATTCTTTACAAAAGTATAAAGATAATACTTCACAAGGACACTGAAGTGGAGAACAGTGCTTAGCACAAAACATTTTTAATGAAAGCAAGAAGGACACAGATAGTTCAATCTGCATGTACCCCAAGAAAGCCTGCAGCCTGCCAGAATACCCAAACCTAAAGATATCCTGTCTAAGGAAGATCCATTATCTTCATTCAGGAAAAAGCTTAAATCTTCAAGGACCAATGAGAAGGTGCTTGTCTTCGTTCAGTAGTTTGTTATTTCCAGAAGGCAAGGGAGCTGGGGAGGAAGCTGGTTGTTTTAATTTGGTCTGAAAGAATTCAGCAAGACTTTTCCTCAAAATTTATGCGTCCTTCTGGTTTCAGCTATGATGGAAATGATATTAAGAAATCCTTGGTGGATAGCCTACTGCTTGTGGTTTGAGTCTCGTCTGGAAGCAGGGATCTTAAAGAAATACAAAACTGAAATATAACAGACAAAAGCTGATTTT
Organism: Burhinus bistriatus; assembly: GCA_013397275.1. Lineage (NCBI taxonomy): Eukaryota > Metazoa > Chordata > Aves > Charadriiformes > Burhinidae > Burhinus > Burhinus bistriatus. The sequence goes on from VYXH01004193.1 coordinate 185,524, forward strand.
CTCTGAGGATGCAAGAACATCATGCCAAGTCCATCCAGCCCAGCATCCTGTCTCTGACAGCGGCCGGTAGCAGATGTAGACAGGAATGTAAGGACAGAAGCAGCATACAAAAATAGTTCCCTAGAATATTTTTCTCTGATTCATATGACTTGTGGCTTCCAGACTTTCTGAGCCACAGGCAACAGTCTTCATAGATTTTCTTTTCACAAACATATCTAATTGATTTTTGAACCCTTTAGTATCCCCAAAATCCTGGGACAATAAGCTTTTACAGCTTTACAATGTACTCCATGAAGTATCACTTTTTGCTTGCTTTGAACCTGCCACTTGCAGTTACAATTTCATCCCCTCCAGGTCCTGTATAAAAAATACAATGAAGCCTGTTCCCTGTTCAAATACCTATGCCACTTGTGATTTTATACACTTCTACCATCTTCTCCAGAATCTTGGAAAATGGGAGTTTTGTAGAGTATTCAGTAAAAAGCAAACAGGCAAATGAGGGAAGCAGAAGAACACTACAACTGCTGAATTTATCTGTATGTTTCATCCACGGATCTACATTAGCTTGCAGTTATTCATCCTGAAAAAGAAGCTGCATTCATTTCTCACACCACACACCGTTAATCTTCTGTAACTATGTACAAACTCTGAACTACATTTGTATAATCAAATTTTCTGCTACAGCTGGCATTCTCGCACTCTCCTCTGGCAACAACTCTTTGAGGGGAGAGAAAACAAACAAAATCAGAAAAAGAAATGGGATTGTAGGAAGAAGGGTATTCTTCATGTAGGTGATCAAATGGAAAAGTCCCACCGCAGGGTTAATCACATCATCATTCTTCGCCAGGAGAGCAGTCTGTTATCTCTACATAAAAGGATGGCTGCAAGCATACGTCTCATAAGAAAGTACAATAAATTGAAGTTAACTGTGACTCAGGTCCAATTAGCACTCTTGTCAACCTTCTTGAGTAGTTTTTAAACTGTTAATTTGTTAATCAGTCGATGTACTTTCTTCATGCAGATGTGTGTATTATAGAAGATTATAGAAAGATTATGTTCAGTTGGTTTTTTTCTTCTGCGTCGGTTCCTTGTCCAGTCCACTGTGCCTGGGTGAGGGCAGAGCAATGAAAACACTGATCACGGACAACGGGAAGGTGAGACTTTCTATTTCAGCAGCAGTGCCAGTTTATTGCTGGCTGTGAAAAATCATTAAACTATGGCTGCTGACTCTTGATGGACTAAAACAACTGACCAACATTTGTCTTGCGTCTAGACTGGAAGATCTTTGAGGTAGAGTTTTTTTGTTGCTTTTATACTTAGGAAACATCAACACAACCAGGTTCAGATTCATAAGCTTAATAACAGTAGTAAAAATAAAATTAAAAATTACCTAAAATTTGTAGAAGAATGTTTGGGCACAGTGCACACATAATACTAATAATGTTCTTTTTCCATACTATAAATAATCAGAGGACACAATGGAGTCCAAAGTACAAGATGTTGCTGGGTATGGCCAGAAAATTTTGGAATACATAAACTAAGTGATACATTTCAGTCTCGCAATTTTCTGAACCTGCAACTCCAGGAACACCACTAGAGGGCCCACAACTATTCAAAGTTTTATTCTCAATTTTACACTGCACATACATAGTGAACAGAAACTTTCAAAAGATTTGCAGCAGGTTTCTTGAAGATATTCTTAAATTATTTTCACAAAAGTCACTTTTCAGGAAATGTAGTGCTTAAATGCAAAGACTCAGATCAACTTAAAACGTGATCAGAAAGTGTTCATGTTTGATGAGCCCAAACCATTCAGCTGAAATGTTTCAGGTTCAGCATCATTCTGTGTCACTTTCCATGGGACTCATGATGAATTCATCGGAGACTACCAAAGATGACAAGAGGGACTAAGTTTTGGTGCTTTAGGACCTCAAAAGCCAGGGCCAATGGCCCAGCTGGACTGCCACAGGGCCAAGGAAGATGGAATCCTGGCATCCATGGTTACCCGTGTCCAGAGCCAGCTTTCCGGCTGTTTGCCGCAAAATCTGCAAAGTGCTGGACTAATTTGGCTCTTACTAGACCCACTTGGGAGCTGCAGGGTCTAACACAAGTTTTCTCCTTATTTATTATTTGGAGGAAATTTTGACTTTATGTATAGATGCATATACGTGCATATCCCCCACTCAAATTTGCACATAACAAAAATATTGGGGAAAAAGAAAAGCAAGTATTTGGAAGCCAGAAATACTGATTCTCAACAATCTCTACTAGCATTGTTATTATCATGCTAAAATAAATTTGAACAAGCTAGAAACAGTCAAACCCCCTCTGTTGTAAAGGCAGAACTCCCTTTTATCTGTCCAAGTTTCTGCACTCAAGCCGATATGCTCAGTTACATTTAGATATTTCCTCACTTATGAAAAAAAAAAGCGTCAAAATGCCATTAACGACCAGGCAAGAGAAGTGACAAGAAAGAGATTGTCCATAATGTACCACCTGAACATGAGGAAAATGTTTTACTTCAAAGCTGTCACCATGATGTATACAGAAGCATAGCTGCCTCTTTTCAAAGCTTAAGGAGTTTGTCACCATCATTACCATCATTATTATTGCAGGAGACAGCGAGAATCACAAAAGCTAGTAACAAAAAGAAGTAATCCATCTCTTCCTCTTCTTGCCTGTGAGAATCACACTGTTTCCGTGAGATAGCTCATAGATGCCGTTGCGGGGGAAAAATTACAATTGATACGGATTTTTTTTAATCAGAATTAGAAAGTCCTGTATAATGTTAACCTCTCCCTATGGGTTTTAGTTGGAGCGTAATATGAGATTCTGTCCAGCATCCTTGATTCTCAACTTTCCTTTCATGAGAAAGAACAAATTATCTCAGTCACAGCAGCGGAGCCAGTGCTGACATGTATAGTAAATTGTTGTGAGGAAGTAAGGTGTACTGCTGTGGCCGTGCACCTGGAGTGAACAATATGAACATAAAGAATTTCTCTAGGGAAATCACAGAGGTTTGTCTGAACCAGTTTCAGGAAAATAAAAGCGAATCCCTGGTTACAGACTGATTCTTCAGTAGCTGAACAGCCAGCTACTTACAATAGTAGCTTTAGAAAGCGATTTAACAGCAGCCAGGCTGGCTCTGATGCTGCCTTTTCAAACTGCAGTACAAATCAGTTTCAGCTGGCTGAGCATCTTTCCCACCAGGGCCACGAATACCTCGGATTCACACTCCTGTACAACATCGCCCGGTAATTAAAAGAACATCAGTAAGCTCCGGCTTCTCAAAGGTCTGAAAGGCATACAATGTATACAAGTGTTTTCTCTTTATTCCAGAATCCAGTTTTGCATTCCCTCAAGTCAGAAGAAACAACAATCCCTATATAGTCTTCTGGCAAAGTCAGTAGAAATTCCTGTCATTCATTTCAACACCGCCAGGATTTTGGATTTTATGTTTACCCTTTAAAGACTACCGCCTTCCATTGGTCAGCAGGAATGAAAGACTGTCAGGCCTCACTTGAAAACTGCTCTGAAGCATTAGCTATAACGTGTGTGGCAGAGGGAAGAGGGAAGCCTCTGCTAGCTGGAGGCCAGAGAGAGGTTGCCTCACAAATTGGAGCCGTGAGCTCATATCCTCCAGCATTTGCCAAATCCCAACTTTGAACTTTGGCATCACTGCCTTTCGGTTTACTTCCATGTTGCTCGCTGCTGATGCAAACTCGTCTCAAAGTAAGCTTTATGGAAAAAGTTCTGTGTATACCTGCCCAAAGACAAAAACTATGAAAAGAGAAAAAAAAATTAAAAAAAAAAAAGTCTTACAGACTGAAAAGAAACCAAGAAGGTCTAATAAAAACGGTAACAAACACTAGGAATCGAGGGAGGAAAAGAAATTGGTTGGTAGGAATAAGGACATGCAAAAGATAAAGTGGTTACTGGGGTACAAGGAAATTGAGTTTTTGGGGGGAAAAGGAAGAGAAAAAATGGATCAGAACTAGTATGGAAAGAGGCAGAAATATTGCATTTCATTTTAATCAAAAAGCTGAGAGTTTCTCAGTGGAGTTCACAGGACATGAATGTCTGATTGCTGTAATATTCCTACTGATATATATTCCTAGCAGGTGCTCCCTGATTATTCAAGGGTAGAGAGTACCCTTCCACTTCTTGCCTGTCTTCTGCAAATAACCAGCCTAACTAAACTATTTTTGTAAATGGAGAAAGTAAACTTTTAATAAAATTTTGAATATCATAATGGAATAAGGCAGTCAATTTCATACTTAAAGCTTTAAGAAGAGCAAAACTCTGTTTATCATCAGCAAGTAACACTGTAAATACAATTTGGAAGTGTTTTTCAAAGGCACTGCAGGTGAAAAATAGCTCAGAAAAAATTTTTTTAAAAAAAATCAATCTAGGCTTAGTTAGGCAATTAATAATTAAGGAGAACTAATGCACTGACATATTGCATGATTCAAAAAAAAAAAACAAGAAGGAAGATTAGGGAAATATTTGCAGCCAGACTATTCAAGGTTCTGGAAAGACTACAAATAAACAATTCCAATAATCTAATCTGAATTATATGTCAGGGGTGAAAAGTGCCTCTGTCTCATAGAGAGAAATACCTACAATCTAGCAAGATTTCAATGATAAAAGGCTGTTCCTTGTGCATACAAAACTACAAGAAAGAGTCCTCAATCAAAGGTAACCACCAGCTACCTGTTTGAAGTAGAACTGGAGGTCATCAAAGGTTAGAAAAATAGGACTGATACTTCTCAGCAAATTTGAGAAACCAGGCAACTAGCAGCTCCATTTTGCCAGTGTTTAGAGACATCTGATTTTGAAACATTAATGATTTAATGCTCGCCAGACAAAAAAAAGACCCAGAGATGTCACGTTTCAAACACACTCATAACTGTATCATCAGCATAAAAATGGAAGTTGACAATATGATGATGAAAAATTGTTCTTGCGGCATAATAATTGGCAAATTGGCACATCAGAGGAAAATAGTACAACTCACCCTATCACAGGGAGATTCCTGGGGAAATGAGAAATACATGCAAGTGTTGCTCTCCAAGATACTCCAAACACATCTGTAAGACTGTGCCCTGTGTAAGCTTTAACTTGGTGCATCGTTTGGGGTCATGAAAGGTTTCACAAGACTGCAGAAGAAAATTCTTAATTTATCCACAAAATAAGTTCAGGAGGAAAGCTGCACAAGCAGTCCTGCCCAGCAGGCTGAGAAGGAAAATCACTTCAAAGTACCTGCCAGTGAAAGCGAAAGGAAAGCATAATAGTATTGTATGTCCTCAGGCCCGGGTCTAGGCAATTTGCTTTGTATCCAGCTGAGGGGTCTATCTGCACAATACCACATGTCATAGTTTCTCTTCCCTGGGGCTGCGGCACATGCCACGGCTGGAGCGTGTACTGGAGGATTAGATCCAACAAAGCACTTGGCTACCCACACAAAAGGCACCAAAACCCTAAATCAGTAGGTTCTTGATAAATAAGCGTTGTGGAAGACGACCCCAAAACTCCATCTCACGCTGTCAGACCTTGCTACAGCTGAAAACACTAAGAAATGCGGCAGCCGTAGGAGTCCAAAAATCCCACTTCTATCTGAAACTTAGTTAGCGATCTCCACACATTTTGTGTACAGAGGCCTGAATTCTGGCCATGATAGCTACATGTGTTTTACCAAAAGACATCACAAGGATACTGCTTTTCTTTTGGTTTTGCTCTTTTTGGTCCCACATGTGAAAGGGTCACTTCTATCTCATGGACAGCTTTCGGCTGAAGCAACTCAGTTACCTACGTAATTCTAATTGTTTGGTTGTTTTCCTAAAGTGCCCATCACCTGATGTTGTCCAAATATACAAAATGTCAGCTTTATGAATCAATACCAGAATGGTTTAGACTTCCAGCGGTTTTGTAGAAACTACTTGAGCCTCCTTCAGGCCTTAGAACAATTCTAGCCCAATTTTCTTTTTCCTTCTGAATAAATGGCCATTACTTTTTGTAATTTAATGGTGTCCAGCAATTCCATTATGCTTGATAGCGAACAGAGATGTGACAAGGAGGAGATCCTGCTAAAGAAAAATGACAATCCTCATGACAGATTGTTGTAACAGGTACAATGGGTGAGCACAGATTGAGAGGAGAAGGTACCAACTTGAGTTTTAGAAGAGTCATAGCTGGTCACTGCCCTAACCAATGCAAAACAGAGTTCATTTGTCAGCATCACTGTAAAAGTAGATTCTCTGCTAAGTAATTTCATACTAGTAATCCAGTTTTAGCAAAAATCCAGACAATTTACAAGGAGAAACTGTGAAAGAAATGTGGCTTTTTGTTCAATTATTCTTTGATGCCATTTAACCACTCATTCTGTATGCACCAAAATGGAAACATTTAAAGTACTATTTTCTCCCCTTTCTCTTTTTAGATCACATCAACTGACTTTTTTGTTCCTCTCTAGGGAGAGCAATCTGCTGCTACTTTTCTGTTAAAAAGTTCACAATATGGAGAAGCATCAGGAACAATTAGCAAAAAATGCTGATGTGAACTCAGCAGAAAGTCTACATAGACTCTCAAGGAAATCTTTGGAAGCACAAGGGGAAAAAAAAAAAGCAGCCAAAAATTCTCTGTCATTTCATGTACTCAGGAAGACTCTTTCAGGAAGTATGCAATAATTTATGGCAAAACTGTGCGTATTGCAAAGAGTCTGTTAAGAGAGCTTCAATGTGAGTGGTTTTTTTTCCACTCAGTATTTCCGTTATTTGCGTAAGCTTCTGCCACCTTGCAGCAAAATCTCCTGTGATGGGCTACATCTGTTGCAGCATGTTGCACGCTGCCCTCCTCCTTCCCCTTCCCCCTGCCTACTCCAAAATCCCAAGTCAATATTCCCTATCCTACCCCCAGCCTTCTGCTTACCTGACAGCTCCGAACGGAATGGTCCCCATGCAAACCAGACAAGGTTTAGCTCTTGCGCACGGGTACACCAAGCAGTAGGCACAGTATGATGATACGTCACTGCAGCCTCTGCTAAAGCAACCGAAACCTCATTAAAAAGTCTTTATTCAGCAGAAGGTATTTGCAGGCAGAAGACATTTTTTAGCAGTTTGTAGCAACACCAATTCCTGCAGGTCTTCCTGTTCTAGAACTTTCATTTGACACTGAAGGGGATTAGATACATTTATATTTAGACAGCCAAATAATATCCATTTCCCAATTTGCAAAGTATGTTTAATAAATATGTATTTTTTAATTAGGACAGGTCACAAAGTAGCTAAAAATAGTTAATGAAGCAGCTGAATTTCCTAGAATTCGAATACATTTTCTGCCAGAGTTCATCACTTTCACTAATCTCAAGAGTTTGCCTACTCCACCTCCAAAAATGACAGTTTCTGAGTAAGGTAATACTCATTGTGAAATAAAAGTATTAGAATATGGTCATTCGCGACCCCAAAGGCAAGATTAGAACACTAAATCTTCTGGTTTGTATGTGTAGGAATTCTATACACTCAGACCCCTTCTCTCAAGCTTATTTCCTTTGATTTGGAATTTTTTCCAAGAACTTTCAACTAAGACCAGGATAACTTACCTGCGAAGTAAATTGCTAAGCAGTGCAAATAAATCAGTTAAGATCTAACTGGTTCTGATGAAGCCCCAAAAGGTGCCACCCAGATCTCCTGGATTACCTTTTCTCCTTCAGAAAGCCTACTGTCTCTTCCATTTGGAAAAAAAACATAGATGCCTTAAAAATGGAATTGCCACCAACAAGCATGTCTCATCAAAACTGCATATTTCTGTATATTAACCAGGGAGGAGTTATGGTTACCAGAAAGAAACTCTGAACATGCCACCAGCTAAAACTTTGAAACCTCATTTTGCAATGGTAATTAGAGAGTCATTCCTACAGACACCACAAAGCAGTCCACATTCAGCCTCACGGTAAACTTGTCAATAAAATAGATTAACACCTGCGGGATTCAAAAATCAGCATCTAACTAACTACAGTGCAGTTGCAGTACAACTACGGTGCAATCTACCAACTATTTCATGAAGAGCAACTGTTTTCAAAGTTTAAAGTTTAATCAAGACACATTAGCAGGAAAATCAGACTACATCCAAAACACAAAGAATGGGATTAGCCCAAAATTTGGGTGAAAAATCATTCTAATGGCATCTTAGAAGAAAGAGATCAGTATTGTGTGAAAACAGTCACCAGGTAATCTGTAAACTACACTTTTCTGACTGGCTACAGGCAGCATCATTTGCAGACCATTTCAGATAAACAAAGTGCCCATTAAAACATACATACTCTATGCTAAGATCCAAAAGCAGAGAACCACATAAAGTCATGCACACATACTTTATCTGCACTACCTATAATTTTTCACTGGTGTGCCCTCTCCTCTTTTGACAGGTGCAAAACTACATCTCAGATGTGGAGAAGCCTGTAGCCACATGTATCAGGAAAGGACAGTGGGCCTAAAACGGTCATAATTTCCTCCGCTTTCCTCTCTTGGGACAATACTCCAGCCACAGAGTCCCCTTGTCCAGCTATACCACAGCTACACCCAGCCCTGAGCTGCTACAGTCATGACTAAGAGAAACGAATCTTTCAGCTCAGGTGGTAGAAAGTCATTCCTTCAAACACAGAGATGCCTAGCCTTGCTGCAGATGCTTAGCACATAGGCAAAATGATCCTCAAATATTTTGCGTTCACAGGCAACAGTTTATGACGCTGTTCCTCCTCTCACCAAAAACACGCACATATGCACAGGGGTTTTTTATTATTATTTCTGATTTCATAGAATCACCCAGGTTGGAAGAGACCTTTGAGACCATCGAGTCCAACCATCAACCAAACACTGCCAAGTCCACCACTAAACCATGTCCCTCAGCACCACGTCTACCTGGCTTTTAAATCCCTCCAGGGATGGTGACTCCACCACTGCCCTGGGCAGCCTGTTCCAATGTTTGATAACCCTTCCTGTGAAGAAATTTTTCCTAATATCCACCCTAAACCTCCCCTGGTGCAACTTGTGGCCACTTCCTCTTGTGCTATTGCTTGTTACTTGGGAGAAGAGACCGACCCCCACCTCTCTACAACCTCCTCTCAGGTAGTTGTAGAGAGCGGAAAGGTCTCCCCTCAGCTTCCTTAACTCCAGGCTAAACAACCCCAGTTCCCTCAGCCGCTCCTCAGAAGACTTGTTCTCTAGACCCTTCCCCAGCTTCGTTGCCCTTCTCTGAACATGCTCCAGTATCTCAATGTCTTTCTTCAGTGACCGAAACCGTGGAAGAGCCGTCACATCCCCTGAACAAAATTTTTGCCTCTTTCTCGTGTCCTCTCTAAACACTCAGAGGTGCATGCAAATAGTGCTGTCAAAGTATAGCAAGATCCTATCACAATGGAAGTTACCAGAAATGACAGTAGTAAAATCATGCTAAACTGTTTTTCCTCCTGACTTTTTTTACAGCTGTAAGAAGTACTGCCCTGTATTTTATATTTGCAGTATTAGAAAACACCATCCTCCTCTACAAAGCGTATCATTGTGAAGATGTTAGCATTTCAGTATCTATCCAGGATACAGAAGTAATTTCCAAATGGTAATCAAGCCTTTGAAGAGTATCCAATTAGTCTGAAAAAGTACTTTGAACAAATGTGGAGCTCTCTGCCTCAATTGAATTGATACAACACTGTTGAAAATCTCAATTTTTTAAGCTTTGCTACCTGTGTGAACACCACTCTTTTCCTAAATATTTTATGCTGTCAGCACCACCTTCACCAATTACTAGGAGCTGGTTTACGGCTACCTCAGGCTGCCTGAGGAGTAGGAGGAAACAGACCCAATTAGTTGACTGAAAGCGGTACATCATCAGCTCATGACATACGTCACATGGCAAGTAGGAAGGACTTCTTAATATTGAATACAGTCCAAGTAAGGGGGATTCTTTAAAATGGACATTAGATGGTTTGTTCCAATATCCTTATGTTCTTCCCACATACAACTGTAACAATCTCATTTCAGTCAGAGGCAGACTCCAAAGGTTGTTAAAGCTGGGAAGATAAAATGCAGTCTACACATAGCAGGTAATGTTCCTTAAGGGGATACAAGCATGAGCTAAAATGAGTATTTCATAATGGGCATGTTCTTGCCCTGATCAAGCCTTTTCAAACTTGACAAGATTGTGACTGTCTTAGTCCTGCTGGTGAACCATTACTCAAAGGTGTAATGTTGACGTAGTCAACGGGACAATTCACTGAGTTACCGCCCACCACTACGAACTAAATGCCCTTTAGTGAAACAAAGGACATCAACAGAGCAGCAATATCCTGCTCGAGAAACCCAGCGATATTATCAGGTACAAAAACTCCTGTCAAAGCAGATTCTGCAGCATATATATTTATTATTTCTTCTCTCCTATAATCTATACTATTCCAACAGCACATTAAAGATGTCTTCAAAGTTGTATAGATGGAAAATAAATAAAAATAGGCCAAAGTTTCATTGCATTTAAAGAATATCAGTAAAACTGGTCCAGTTTTCAGGGTTGTATGTTCACACACAACAAGTTATGAGTTTTCCAGAACAGTTATTTTGCTATTATTTTGCAACTCATGTTAGGATATTACAAGGTATTTTACACAGGAAAGGTTTCTTCCATTCTTCATCCAGTCAGAATTGGATAGAAGTTCACAATAATCTACAACTGCACTCTCTCTGCTTCATAAAAAGTACTGGACATAGATAAAAACATGAGGATTCCCTTTTTAGGTAATAAATCCCCTGTGAACAAACAGAAAAATGACACACATAGGTTTGCATCACTGGATTTATACTAATACAAATCACAGCACCACTGCAACTAGCATAACAACAAATGCAACACCAACAATAACAGGCTCCAAAACAGTGATCACCAGTATAGGTAAGGACTTCCATCAAAATTTTAATGACCCATAATTTTGCTTCTGGACTACAACCACCGAATCAATGATAAGTGCTGCTAATAACTGAGCTATCAGGTGTTATCTTGTTAAAAACAGCATTCCCACTTTAACTATGATAGTAACACACTAAAATATTTAAGAAATCAGTGTAAAGGCATTAGTAGAAATGATTTCTGATTAGTGGCAATGCAGTCTGAGACAAAGTTTCAAACACTTCAAATCATTTCCAGCTCTTCTTCCTGTCAGATACCACATAGTTTATTCCTCTCTGACATTTCTTTACAACATACACAGCAGCCCACCTTCAAGCACACCTAGACATAGGGCTGTATTGCTGCTCTTCAGAATAATGTTTTCTGAAGTTGTAGCTCTACTCCACCTACTTATTAACAGTGCCTACTGTTGTATGATTTTTACGACTATGGTCATTCTGGGAATGGACGCCTCTAAATGGAAATACCATTTCAAGGTAAGGTGCTAGCAGACATTCAGTTCTGTGACTGCCCACCACATTTCTTCCCATTTGTCCAGTTTCTTGTATAATTAAACCTCCTGGTTTTGAGTTTGAAAATTAACAGGGGTTCTTTCCAGTTGCATTTAATAGGACTGGAGAAAAGAACATACTAATGAGGCTTCATGGCTTTCCAAGAAGGTATCCTGTGACCACAGGATGAGCAGAAGTGGATTGGAAACTGTTTCAGATAATTCTGGCGAGCAAACCAGTCCTAACTGATCCAAGGTCAGGACAACATAATTGTAACTTCAAAGTCACCTTCCACCTCTCCAACCCTGTTCCTGTCTCCTGCACTGAGCGCTACTTGGCTACTCAAGCTAAGCTGAACCAAATAAACCCTAGGATTGTAACTTCCACATCTGGTGGTGCTTCACAACACCCAAGGTAACCCTATTAACCATTATCAACAACAAATTAGAGTTTATGTTCTGAGCCAGAGTTACTAGAAGGAGGCATTTCACCAGGGAAATCGTAAGACTACTGCACAGCACAGAAAAACAGAAGATAGGATAGATATGAGTAGTAGTTCAAATGGCTTAACAATAAAACTGAGATACAGTAGTAATATCGCATAAAAACAGAGTTGTATGGGTAGACATTGCGTTCCTGTCCTCACACTACTGTTGCCAGTAGGGCCTACTGTGTTGGTTTTGGCTGGGATAGAGTTAATTTTCTGCATAGTACCTTGTACATGGCTGTATTTTGGACCTGTGCTGAAAACAGCGTTGACAAGGCAGGAATGTTTTACTTACAGGGATGTTTTAGATGTAACTCTAGTTACTGAGCAATGCTTACCCAGCATCAAGGTCTTTTCTGCTCCCCACACCACCCCACCAGCGAGTAGGCTGGGGTTGCATAAGAAGTTGGGAGGGGACACAGCCGGGACACCTGACCCCAACTGACCAAAGGGGTATTCCATACCATACGACGTCATGGTCAGGTACAAGAGCTGGGGGAAGAAGAAGGAAGAGGAAGAAGAAAGAGGTAGACATTCAGAGTGGTGGCATTTGTCTTCCCAGGTAACCATTATGCATGATGGAGCCCTGCTTTCCTGAGAATGCCTGCCGATGGGAAGCAGTGAATGAATTCCTTATTTTGCTTTGCCTGCCCATGTGGCTTTTGCGTTACCTATTAAACTGTCTTTATCTCAATCCATGACTTTTCTTACTTTTACTCTTCCGATTCTCTCCCCCATTCTACTGCAGGAGGAGTGAGAAAGTGGCTGTGTGGTGCTTAGTTGCCGGCTGGCGTTAAACCACAACACCTGCGTAAACAAAACAGCATATATTTATAGGCAAACTATAGTACCAAACTGCCTTTAACAAAGGATACCAATCACAAACACAGGAAGGCCATCCGATCCTACTGGGATCTTCTTGAAGTTTAGTGTCTCAAACCAGCAAAATCCCTCCTGACAAGGAGAAAGAGTTGCACGTGCTCATGCTGCCTGTGTACCCATAAGGAGCAGAAATCAATCTTTCCTATAAGAATTGGGTGTGTATCCATCATTTGTGCCTTTGAAAATCTCTCCTATTTTCACGTAGACAGGAGCTGAAGGATTTGAAAGTCATAATAACCATAAATAATCACAACAGACATGGTGGGGAATAAGAAAGGACAAGAGATAACAAGAGAGGGGATATTTTTCTTTAGAGATGATTGCTTGTCAAGTGAGTATATCATATCATTTGTTTTGTGTCCTTTTTTTTTTTTTTTATGGAGCCTGTTTTTCCTTTGTGTTTTAATTGCCAAGAACAAGAAGAGAGGGCTGGATTATAGATTACTTATAATAATGTTGACAAAGTTTTAGGAAGAATGAGAGCAAGCTAGGCATAAAATGAAAGAGAATACGGAGAAGTGTGAAAAAGCACAGGGGAACAAATATATGCAACTGCTAAAGAGACAAATACATCAGAAACACATAGTTAAAATGACTGATTATGCAGTAACAAGAATCTTGAACAAGTTAAAAAAACACCACAACACTGGAATTACACCCTTGGGAACAGAATACATCCTTCAATAAGAATTTCACATCTTCAACAGCAAAAAGGACAAAGCAGTGATATGCCTTCCTGATCATAAACACCATAGATTTTCTGCATCCAGTGCTCCAGTGCAATTTAAAGGCTTATATACTCCCACTGAAGTTAACAGGAATCTGTAGCATTTAACACCTTGTTAGAGGTTAGCACTGCCAATCAGGATTAGACCTTAAAGAAAAGAATTTCCCTAATATAACGTGTTTAGCCATTGTAAGTACTGCAGTTATTCTCGCAAGAGAAGTGGCTGCTATTTCCCCACTAGCTTTTCTCACATAATCCCAATCATAAAGTTCGCCACAACACGCCATGCCTCAAAGAC